>QGMI01000117.1:0-62962 GCA_007821535.1 Lachnellula occidentalis | reverse complement strand
CCCCCACCGGTCCCGAACGCACTCGGCCCTTGCCCCAGCATCGCCCCCGCCACTATCACCACGCACGCATCCGGAGAAGAAGTCGCATCACCGACGAAGTCTGGAAAAGAGCACGTCGTCACGGAGAAAAAAGCTTCCAGACCAAGCCTGAGCAGGAAGACCACCCCGCAGTATGTGACCAAGGTCGCACCCGGATGGAGCGGAGGACGGGGTAGCGCCAGGGATAGGGACGGTGAGGAAAACAGTGCCCGAGATAGCGGGGAGTCATTCCCGCAGTTCTGGTAAGTTGCTTTCTTTTTCCTCCCTCCTTCCACTCAGAGTGGGTGAGACGGCCGGGTTCTCCAGGTCTTGTGCAGCTATGCAAGCAGGAGGTCCTCATGACCATGACCATGATCATGGCGCGTGTGGGGTGCATATTGTTGCTGTACCTTTACCTTGCTTGATGCAGAGCTGACGAATAATACAGCATGAGCTGTGAAAAGCAATTCCTACCGGTGAACAACACTTTCCTATATTGCTCGGAAGCGTAAGTGCTTTTCCCTCGGCCAGTCACCATGGCCTCTTGCTTTTTCCTGCTGCAGTCAAATTAACCCATATCAATAGTTGCCGACTTCACGACCAGAACCCCGCCCCATCCCACTCGGATGCTCACCCGCCCTCTGCATACGCACCCTCATCTCCTCCTCTGACGCCCTATACAAGACATTTTTCCAGTCTCCCACTTTCGATTCCCGATGATGGGCCTGATATTGTCCCTAAATTCTCCCCCACGCAATCCCGTCCACGCTCCTACTTCAACTCCGACCCATACCCCGCATCCTACCAAGCTCCCACAACCTATGCTTCCTCTCTACCGCGAACACAGGGCTACAAAGACTCTCATTCAAGCACAGCCCTCGCCAGTCTCCGGGAAATAGCCACCGCACTTCCGCGAACCAGCCGCAAAGACAGCGATCCCGAATCGCCACCCAAGAGCAGCGCAAGCAGTATCAGTCGAACGGGGTCCGGCGTCTGGAACTACATGCCGTTTACTTCTACCAGCAAAACCACGGCTTCAACCCCAACTGCAACGCCAGGGAACAGCTATAGTGGAGGCTACACCGTGAGCCAGAGCTACGGCGCTGCGCAGACCAACTATGCGTCTGGCAGTGGGAAGAGCCGGGAAGACCTATATAACTACGGCAAGAGCCAGAGCACATACGGACAACCAGGCGGTATGGGTATGGATCGCCCTTTACCTCCCAGGAGCGGACCAGGTGGTTACGGGCATCGTCCTCAGAGCATCGACTTGGTGACGCCAACTTGGTAACAGACGGCGTAAAGCGAGCATGAAAAGTTATTCTGATATTTATTTATTTGCATTTTGTTGAATTTCGGGCGGGCATCTGCATTGCATGGACAAAGGGATAGCATCAGCGAACAGGCGACATTGGGTGATGGCATAAAACAGTGAACGGTGCTCAACTGGCTTTGGCACGTCAAACAGGAATCTTAATCATATACCGCGCATTCATATATACTCACAAATAATCAGATACTATACAAAACTGATCAGTCCTCTCGTGCAATCTGAGTAGGAGTAGCGGCGCGGGGTAATTCTGGCAGCTTGGTAGCTCTCCTGCCAGAACATGAAGCTTGCATTTTGTGCTTAAACTAAAGGGGCCTCGCTAAATAGGCGCCCACAGCTTTGTTCGCCCTTTGTTCCACCTACCTAATCCATCTTGCGCAATACATTTAGCCTATGCGCTCCTCGTCCAGTAATAGTGGACCCCACAACTAGACGGGGTCTGGACCATGGTAGAGGGAGATGCAGACTTCAGGGACCCCCACGGGAAATCCTCCTGCTGGCAGCTAACACATATGCTATAAATAAGAAGGGTGCACGCTAAAAATTGCCAGGTGATTTCTGGCTATGTGGGTTGGTGGCACGGCTGGATCGTGGAAGGGCGTTGGCGTATGACTGTGTACCCTTTTTGGGGAGAAAGGTAGCTACAATGGGACATATTTTAAGCCTGTATATGGAGGGCACGAGGATTTTACCGGACGAAGGGCAACGAGATATTATAAAATCTTACTTGAGGTAAGAGCTAGAGACTGTGCTTGTAAGTGATGTGTCGAAAACATTTATAGAAATTTCTCAACTTAGGAGCCTACGGGAAACAATAACTATTTACGCAAAGATGCGCCTGTGTTATGCATTGATTACTAATTTAACCCAATTGTTACTGCCAAAACGGTTTCCACTCCACCGCCCCTTTTTCTGGCTCGCTTACGAGACATAACAACAAAACACAAATAAACTTGCAAAAACAAAGCATTAAGAAGGTTGGATATCAGAAAATTGCAAAACTTCTACGGACCAGCTCCCCCGGAACTGATTCGATTACAGAAGAAACGAAGCCCGACTCCCGGTGGAGTTGAGGTTGGTTTTTTATTCGAGGCAGTGGGTCACCCTGCCAGAGTTGGCGTGAAGACCCAATCGATCCACACACCAAGCACAATTTGATCTAGACCACTTAGCCAAGTGGTTGCCTGTTGTGCTTGATTTGGTTGATAATTGCTTGTTTTCATACATGGAGTGAATACGGAAGAAGTCTGACTTGAGGCAGGCTGGATCGGGGTGGAGGGGATATGGGTATGGGCGGTCTGAGTTGGCAGTTTTACCCTTGATTACGAACAGCGCTGACGCTTCCCTCTTGGACAGCTTGAGGAAAGTGATATCTGATTCGACTTTCAGCTTGGAGACATAAGCAGCTTTTCATGTTCCATAAATCCGATTTTGATTCTCACAACACCCTCTTCGGCGGCACAGTCACCAACCCTCTGGCCTCCTTCGTCCTCCATTGCAGCCCTTTACATATCTCATAGATGACCTTCAAATTTGGAGTAGGCACACCAATCTTCTCCGCCTCTCTCAAAGGCTCACCTACTAGGTACTCAAACTCGATATAGTTCCCCTGCTCAACCCATCAGTACACTTCTCAAAGATCTACAAATTCGGCAAGACTTACCTTCTCCCAATCAACCTGCATACTAGGCTTCAAATACAAATCTAGCGGATCACAGTTGATCATAGTATCCATAATCCCCTCATCGAGCTCATACCCCAGCCGCCTCGCCGTCTCAAACACCTCTTCCATAGCCGGCCTCACCAGACCTTCGACGGCGCTCCCCGTAAGCCTGATTCTAGCGTCGTCCAGTCCCATAATAGCACAAAGCGGATTCAGCACCGCGTTGAAGATCAGTTTCCTCCATCGAGAATATGGCACATTGTCATTGAACCTGACATTTGTTTTCCCGGCAGTGCCATAGATCTCGATAAACTCTTTTGCGGTAGCGATTTCTCGCTCTGGGTCTTTGAGAGATGGGTTATGGAACGCGCCCAGTAAGAGATCGTCTGCAAACTCGTGGTGGATGGTCCCGGGGACACCTTCGTGGGAATCGATCATGGAGACGCCGGAGAGGACCATGTTGGTGGGGAATGCGGCGAAGAGGGGGGCTTCGATGTTTAGACCATTTTGGATCATTACTATGGTTGTGTGACCGGGAGTTACTGCTGGGGTGATGAGAGAGACGAGGGAAGGCGGGATGTCCGGGCAATTTTTGGTGGTCGTGACGATGTAGTCAAAAGGGGGTAGCGATTCTTTCTCTACATCCGGGACGGAATTTACAACTGCCAGACTTCAGTCAGCCTTTTAGGGGTTCTCTTGTAAAACCTACGGCTTCATAAGAGGTCACATGCTGCGCATACCTTTGGTAGGTCTCCATCCCTTGAAGTTCCCGTGATCGACAGACTCGATTGTATATCCTTCTTCCTCCACAACTTTGAAATTCGATCTCAAAACCGCAGTCACAGACCCCAATCCTCCTGCCTCGATGTTCAAAGCAGCAATTGCTCCAACAGCTCCTCCTCCGAGAAGGAGCACGTTTGCTTTCTTCTCCGAGCTCACCATATTGGAATATCCGAGATTTTGGGAGAAGTGAGAACCTGCGATGACGATCAAACAAAGAGAAGATGAGAATTTAAAATAAATTTCACAATAGAATGAAGACTTATCCAACCTCTTGCTTTCCTTTTAATAATAGTTTTGCGACACTATCCACACCAAGGTACATCCGAATTATCCCATCTTTGACTTCAAGCTCACTCAAAAATCTATAACAGGATAGCCTTACCGAATGCGTCGGTTCTAGCCTATCGCGAAAGCCTTCCACTTGTGTCGGCTGTGGCAATATGGGCCAATATTATTAGGGTGGCAATGTAGATTTACTGAGCTTCAAGAATGGGATAAGCTATGATTGTCGAGACCGAGGCCACCAATGCACTCCTGCATCTCGTTCATTCGGCACAGCTCTTGCTTGCAGATGCAATAATGCGGGGAACTTTATCTTGAGATCCTCCAAAGATGGGGGAGCTCTTATCTGCGTCCGAGAGTGCAGACTGGGCGGCAGATCGTCACATCACATCCCCGTGTTTCATCGAACTGGGTCCGCTGGTCATATTCGGCATGTGAAAGTAACTCTCAACACCATACTCGTAACCTAAAGCTCCAATCGAAGTTCTTCAATCGGCAGCATCTACATCTACATTCGGAGGAACTTCATCATAGTCATCCTGCAGTAAGAACTCCGGCGCTCTCATGTCAACCATTCCACAGTTAGGGCTGCTGATCTTATAGCCCAACCTCGCCTGGCACTCCTTGGAGAACCCTTTTGCTACCTCGGGAGGATACTCGATCAAAGTAGCAAACTCCTGCCTCAAAGTCCCCTTGCACATGAACATTGCAAAGAGCATTCTGTCCTCGTCCTTCGAATTATTAGTACTGCCACCATGATATGTGGAAGCTAGCATGAATGCCGCTTCCCCAACTTCCATTTCGGCGTAGATAGCGTCGTTGGGGTTGGCACCTCTATCGTCACCCCAAAGATGGGAGCCAGGGATCATACGCGTGGCGCCGTTTTCAACTGTGGTCTTGATGCCGGGGACAAAGAGACCAAACCCATCGTCTCGGCCGGCTGTCCATCCCGTGCGAGTAGCATCGGTGTGTCGAGTGTGATACATTTTGTCGTCGCGGTGTAGGCGTTGTCCGGCAGCCTTGGGGCGGACATCGATGCCGAGAGCAGCTGAGAGAAGGGGATGTGAGGTGTAGTAGGTGCACTTCTCGTCATACCAGGTTGGGTCTGTAGATGAGAGGAAATACTCTCCTAGTTCCTGGTGAAAGTTAATGACTAATCCTTCGATTTGTGTCCTTGTGTATATATACCTGATAGAGAGGATGCATAAAGAACTTCTCTCGACATGTAGGGCTTCTCCATAGAAGCCGGTTACAACGTCGAGTCTCTGGTGGGAAGAGTTTCCCCTATGCTCTGTAATCAGTTGGAAGACAAGAAAGATCTCGAGCAAGACCTACTTGCCACGGTTTGTCAGAATCCAAGAAGGGTTTCACCTCCGCATTTGCGGCAGCAACATCCTCAATCGTAACATAATTTGTACAGATACAGCCACCGTCACTTCTTAAAGCTTCAATAAACTCCTCTATGGGAGCGTCGACTGGGATGCGTCGTAGAGTTGGCTTAGAAATTGTAACCATATTGAGAAGCCGGCAAATAATGAGACAATTTGTAGAACGTAGGTAATAACTTATTAGTCTTTCCCAGAATTAGGATCTTCCCCAATATCTGTAGTTGCAACAAACTACTGTGCTAAGATACGATCGGGGTCTTCTTCCCCATACTAATCTACTCTCGAGCTGCCTCTCCGTGACATTCTGCATTAGAAGATAGACGGCATAAGACCCACCTTTGATATGGACTTCTGATTTTAGAGGACGCCAACTCGCTCCGTCAAACCAATCCAAGACCTTTAAGTATAGCCTAAATCCCAGATCTGAATAAGTGCAAGATAACCCTGATATTGTTCAGTTTGAGGTGGCCCCAATCACGTCAAAAATAGAAAAGATAGGAGCTGCACTTACAACGGCTCGTGCAACCTATGGCAAAGCAACCCAAAAAGATTCCAGGCACACAAAGAATTTATTGGAACACTACCAGGAAGTAAGTTTTGCGTGGCTGATATCAGTTCGCTTTGTAGTCCCAGACAAAATTAGTTGAGGATGGATGTGAAGTGGTCGCAAGTGCCTCCTATACGCGGAAATCCACTTCCACTCCCCCAACTTTTGTTGCTTTGGAGTTACCCAGAGCTCGCCCCATAGCATCTCGATTCTGGTTATGCTTCTGGTAATTACCAGAATATACTGGGGAGACCAGGGTAAGCGATGTGTACAAAAAGTCTGCACTTGCCATTTCAAGACTAGGATTGATTATGAAATTCATCCCGTGGGTAACCCTTGGAATAGGAAGTAGAGAATACCGGAGGTTGTTTGTAATTAGTCTTCTTGGACTGAGCTAGAAGAACTATCTTCGTGCGAAGTTATTGGAGACATCAAAATCATGCAGTTCTGAGTCTAGGTCAAGACAATCCGCAATCCCCAGTCTCTTAGTACATGGTTCCAACACTTGTCCGCTCGACCGAGGTCCTGACGCCTCCAAACTTCGTTTATAACTCTCTCGACTTCCATGAGGCTGCCCATATTGTACTCTCGGACAAGTACAAGGTATTCTCGGACCTTCTGCCTAGCGGTGAAATCGTACGCTTCGCATCCCAAAATGAATGATGGCCATGGAAATGCGGAAGTGCGTACATTCAGGGCCTTCTTGAGCTTCTCGTGCATCACAAGATGATCTGCTGCGTCCATGATGTAGTGTTGAAGAGAACGCGGATCCGTTTTTCGAATTTGTCGCTGAAAATGGACTATCAACGCAAGATGCATTGCGGCCACAATATGCGCAAAAATGGCAGATGAGTTTTGGCAACTTAACGAACTCGCCTTTTTATCCTCGCAGTATTTCATCTTGTTTTTAAGAGCTAAATTCTCCGGTGGCTGCCAGTTGGAAATCCGATCTTCGGTCTTCCGACTTCTGCGAATGAACTCCGAAGTCGAGGCACCTAGGGATGAAGATTCTTTACAGAGTGAAGAAGTCTGGGAAAGTAACATGAAGAGCGTCGTCGGTATCTGGTAAATAGACACAAAAAGCGAGTCCTCATCTAACTCGTCATCTTCCAGCCAATCAAGTCTAGAACTGACTATCTGCCGGTCATCTTCAGGAACACTGGGATCACTTCGATATGATTCTAGCCCAGTGGAGACTTGATTACGAATATCGCATTGGTTGGAAGCTTCCAGTGACTCAATTGTTGTGCTCTCTTCAATGATCCTTAGATAAGAGAAGATCCGATGCAGCTTCGAGACTTTTTGAGACTTCACCGGCTTAGATAATCCTTGGGTTCGGATCAGCTTCTCACTCTCGGCAAGATATATATTGGAGCCTTCCATGTTGCCGCTGAATACCTGCTCGCGAATTAGCGATATGCTGTTGCAGCGGAGCTTTCAACTTACCCCAATCGTAACCATACTCAGCAGGCTCATCAACACTTCCTTATATTTGCCCCTAGCAGACTTCGGCAGTGTTTGGTCCAGGGACGATCTCAAGTAGATCTCTGACTTTGCCTTGTGTGAGATGCCTTTTTCGTACCAATAATGCGATCTACCCAACGAGTTTTTCTCAGCCAAGCCAACATGAAAGGAGCTGACGGAAAGCAAGGCATGGAATAAGGCCATTTTGGCTGAACTGCTTGTTTCACCATAAACCATTAATTCTGCAAGTGCACCCATGGCACATGGTAGATGAATGATTTTCCATGGAGGCTTCTTTCCGGGAGACATTGTAATCATATAGATGATATGGCTGGAATAATAGTCCAACAGTGACCGGGCCTCGGCTGGGATCCTGCTGAGATTTGCATCATTCGGCATCGTCAGGATTGCTGGCGAATGTTTTGGGGCCTCCCTCGAACTCGCTATGTCTGAATCTTGTGGTGCGATACAATCTGCGTAGGTCAAAATAAGCCCGAACAAATATATATTTAGGAAGAAAAGATTGCTTACAGTCTAGGAATTCTGTATCCCATGTCTGGTCTTGTGGAGTTTGGTACTGTGATGCAGTCAAATCGCCATCCATTCCCGTATAAATCTCGTCGGGAGTTGGTATCAAGTGACCCATGGGGTCAAGGCCGCCACTGAGTGTTGGGGTGTTGGGATTGGGGCTCGAGTTTACAAGCGCCATTGGGGTTTCTAAGCTCAAAGAGTCCAGGATCCGGAATTCTTCCAATCCGTTCGCTGCAAACTCCGAAAGCGCGGGCATCTCAGGAGTCTGAACACTATGGGTTTCTTCCCCAGTCTCAGTTTCGGAGGGAGTGAGGTCCGCAGATTGCCCTACATTCGATATTGGAAGTATTCCAAAAGGTCCGATTCTCGTGAAGTCAACTGCTTCTTGTCCTTGGTCTTGCAGCTCCCGAAGAAGCCGATCAATATCTAGGCTTGGGGAAATTGAACAGCACTCGACTTTCATCTGACTGACCATCGCCACGCGCTGGACATCTATCAAGTATGTTAGCATTTGGGCCTACACGTCTTGGCTTCATTGAAGGAAACCTGAATAGAGCAGCCTGCGGCTGTTTTGAATCTCTTCCACCTCCTCAACCGGCTCTTGGAATTTAAGACTCTGTCGACCATGTTTGTAGCTGCTTTTCTCATGCGATATGATCGATGGCAGCCATGAATATTTCCGGACATAACCTTCACATGGGATGTTGAGTCTTGAGCAGTTGTTACATGATGGCTGGCCTAGGTCGCACTTCACGTGTCTTTCTCGGCATGTCACACAACCCGTGAACTCATGTGTTCGCCGTCGAGAACGAATAGCAGAATTGTCTTGAGGTGAATCTCGTATCGATCGAAGCCGCTTCTTACGAGGCTGAGTTCTAGGGCTGGGCATCGCTCCTCCTGATTAACTATATATCATAAGCTTATTAATGCAAGGTAGTCTATAGTCCTCGGGACCGCAACTGCGTAGGACTCGGCGTGTCCTTCAACATATACCGAGGAGGAAGAGGAAGGTGTAAACGACCGTGACTGCTGTTATCGGAAAGCTTGAGGCAAGGCAAATATACACACGTTTAAGCAGCAGCAACAGCTCGTGCGATAAGCTGAACTCCAGATTTTGCGGATGCAACCCAGTAAACCTAGGCCCTACTCCGTCACTGAGTGGTTGGATGTCGAGCATCGTACGTACTACGGAGTAGATGTTCGACCCAAAATCCGAGGCTAGCCCCCATCCGCAATGGTAGTCTTGATTACTTGCGTTTGTCGAAAGTGGGATGGAGCAGAAGAGACCGCAAGGGCGAGCGAATCATTGCTATCAGCTGGGGACGACGATAAGAGCGTCATCAATAGGTTTCAAGTTTGAGAAGGCTTGTGTCAGCCAGTTGAACGATGCAGGTCTGTGCCTTGACCATTTCTCTACAATTGGATATCACGTGAGTGGCTCCGATCCTTGAAGGAGGTATTTCCTTTTCGGCTTTGAGAAGGATATCAATAGTTCTTTCATTTCCCCCTTGAACTTGTGGTCTTATCTTTAACCTTGTTGGATTTTTAGCATCAATCTATGGTCATGCCCCCGCTCATCGAAAATATATCTGGAGAGATTTTGGAAATGATCCAAACCTGGATGTGAGCTCTGTGGAGTCTCAGAGTCTAGAGGGGAAGATAGACGCCCAAAAGCAAGCATACACTTCGAGTGAGACATTGAAAGACCCGATCGCAGACATCTAGATACAACCAACCTCCAACCTAATCCTACTGCCCAGATGCTCCATAATTCGGACAAAAGGAAGAAAAATTAACACTGCGAAGAAAACAAAAAAGAAAGACAATCCAGCAAGGGCTACAGCAATTCAGTAGAACTCGAGTGTCTTCTCAGCTCCGCAAGTTTTGCACTCCGTCGTCACTTCATAGCCATCGTCCTCGTTCCTAGGACCGCACTCTTCACACAACTCCTGAACAAATCTCTCCACGGGACGTATAGGATTATGCACCAGAGTAGACATAATATCTGCCTGGAAATCAGATAGCTCAGATGTAATTTTGAGAAAACGCTCGCGAGCAGGGTCTGCCAAAAGCATGCGCATCTCCATAACCGCAGCTTCTACAACTGCCATGCGAAGCTCAGGGTGCTCGGTGGTGGTAGTTGCATAAACGGATTTGACAGAGGCGTAAAAGACTTCGAGGTCTCTGACTTGCCTTGAAGAGTGTCTCTGTATTTGGTAATGGCGGCCGCCTTCAGACCCGTGCATGCGAAGTCGACGGCAAGGCAAAACACTTTAATGTGGGCGGGAAGAGAGAAATCGGGGGCTCGGTCGGCGGTAGTATAATTGGAGGTATATAAGTACTCCATCATTAGGCAGACCGAGTCGTAGTCATATTGAGTAAGAGCCAAAATGCTCTTGCCGCCCTAAAAGCGCGTCAGAGACCGAAGTTTGGCGAGGGGAAAGGATGAGCTTTACCTCCATTGTTTGAATTTTGGAATCAAGGATGGGGGACTGAGAGCAAACGACGACTCTATGAGCATTCCAGAGCCGAGTGCCGTGGACAACTGAGATATCGGAGAATTTGCCGGTCAGGAGAGCACTTGTTGAGAGCAAGATTAGTGGAATCCCTCGTGATGTTTGTGGTGCACTTAGGTAAGGGATACGTCTAGTTAGCAAGCATCAACTTACGATTGAAGAGCTTCCAACGGATTGTGAGGGATCATCTGTGCGAATGATGGTTGGAGAGGTTCGTGTTCGTGCTCTTGTTCTTGCTGGTGGTTATGGTCGTGGGTGCCGAGAGGAGATGAAGGTGTGTTAGCCTTGAGGGTAGGCGAAGATGACGATTCGGAAGACGGAGAGGATGCCATTCTGGAAGACGCCCCTGCTGTCGCGTGTTGAGATTCGTGGAGTAATTGCTGCTCAGCTTCGCCCTGGTAAGTTTGTGGTCTTGGGGTTTGAGTTTGGGGTCGGTTCTGTAGTGGCGGAGTGCGGAGAAATCGCGCCTGCGCTTCCAGGAAGATATTCATTGAATTGAGAAGCAGATCCGAGGTGCCACAAAATAATTATTCAATTGAGCCTTGAAGCAACAGAAGAAAGAAAGAATAAGATAAGCAGAAAGATAGGTGTTGCTGGAATGAGCCTCAACTGAATCCAAGATTCTTTGATCAATAAAGCCGCGGTTTCAGGGCGTCTGCATCGAAGCGGCTTTGCACCTTCCAACACATCAACGACTGACTGACACAATGAAAGACTTCAACGTACCTATCCATCATCACCACTGAATACTAAACGCTGTCACAGGTCTCTCCTTTTCCTCTTCCGTTTCTTTTGCCTTCTCTTTCTCTTTCTGAACCTCTGGTGACTTTGGCCTTTTCGTTACCAGTGGTTTCTGCGGCTGCTGCACCTCCTTTAGTAGTTTAGCCGGCTGTAGTTGTCTTGTAACTTCTGGCTCATCCAAGTCCATCGGATCTGGTTGCCAGTCCATCTCAGATACCGATGAATGGGGAAACCAGTCTGTCTCGTTCTCCAGGTGAGCGAATTGTAGATATCCCAAATGCAGAGGGACAACTGCCTCCAGCCTTTTCATTCTCAAATCTCGTCTGGACCAGATCCAGAGAATGTTCTGGTCCCATAGAGCCTCTGTCCATCCCATTCCACAGGCCCAGTTCCACATGTTCTCAAGGAATTGATCCTCCATCTCGTCATCCCAGTTTACCGGATCATCCAACGCCAATGGATCCTCCCACTCAAATTCCATTGCTAGAGGAAATTAAAGAACGAATACGAGTAGATTGCTGTAATCAGGAAATATATTTAGCGATGGAGACAAGGTGAAGGCAGAGCAAAGGATAAGAGGCGAAGGCGGCAAGTTGTTTCCACATAAAATCGAACCATGCAATGTTCTATTGATATTGTTACCCTGGTTCCTATTGTCAAGTCTTGACCAAGTGTTTTGGTGAATTTGAGCTCTCACCCACCAGCGCCGTGTATTGCAAGTGAATAAAGATAATAATATAAGAGAAACATGATCTTCGAGAATCCGTGAATCCAAGAAAAACTCTTAGAGGAGAGTCAAGCCGGGAAGGGGATTGAATGGTTGAAGATGGTCTCCTCTTTACTCGCTTTGTTGAACTGAGTCCCCCATTTGACTCACTGCCGCTTGATACAAGTTTGCAATATGTTGTGGAGAAAGACAGGAGAGTTTGTAACTTCCCTTGTCGGTTGGCGTCAAGAGATCGAGAGCGTCTACACTTAGGATATGATAGTTATGTCAATCACGTAGTATTTCAAAATCCCAGCGGGACTAAGACACTCCGATCTCCTTCGGGGTACTTGTGATTACAGCCTTCTGGTCGTCGTCCTTGTTTCCTATATCTTGTAATTCGACAGCGAGCACAGCATGCCGGCCGCGATTGACTCTTCGGCGCCATGGCTTATAACAGACCACAGAAAGTCCGCCAACGATCACAAAAGCACCACAAATAGCACCTCCAAGTATATCGTAATGATCACCAACCGCATTCACACCATCCCAGAATGGCCCACTTTCAAAATTCGCACCGATAGAGAGCAATTGAACAATGCCAATAGTCATGGCAAACAAAACCGTGATTGCGGACAGGACAATTGAGTAATACAGTATAGCAATTGTATCTCGTGCAAGGGAAGTCGACGTATAGAGAGTCATCATTAAAGCGCCGTCTGTGGTATCGAGGAGGCACATCCCAGCTGAGAAGAATTAGTTACTGGCTTGATATTCATCAGACTTGGCAAAGTGTCGAAAATCATACCAGTGAAAAGCAAAGGAAAAATAAGAATGAGCCAAATACTCGTTCCTTGTACAGCTTGGATCGAAGTGATTCCCAATACGGCAATCTCGCTACTGGTGTCAAATCCAAGACCAAAAAGCACTCCAAGAGGATACATCTTCCAGGGCCTATCAATGAATATAAACACCTTCTTGAACAACCTCACCATTAAACCACCTCCTTCCAGGTTTAACCCTGCCACTGCACCCTCACCCTGCATATCCCCATCGACCTCTTCCCTCAATACAGCCCTCATCCGCTGTACCAATTTCCACAGAATCCACGCATTGCCTATTCCCAACAATATCAATACCGCTGCGCTGACACTTGTCCCAATAATACCGCCCACGTTCCTGAACCCCTCAAACCGCTTCTCTAACGCCCCACTCGTAGCAGCCACCACTATACAGGTGATGATCACAATCGTCGAGTGCCCAAGACTGAACCACGTCCCCACCGTCACCGGCTTGGAGCCTGTAGCTACCAAGCGTCGCGTCATGAGGTCGATGGCAGAGATGTGGTCGGCGTCCAGGGCATGTCGGAGACCGAGAGTGTAGGAGAGCAGGGCGGAAGAGGAGAGGGTCGGGTGTGCGTGTAGGATTATGGCAACGGCTATCCATATGACGGCATTGATGAGACCGAGGCAGGAGATGATTCCGATGGCGGGAAAGGAGAGCAGACGGAGTTGAGGGGGAAGTCGAGAGGCGACAGTAAGAAGCCATTGAGGCGTATGGAGAGAAGGCATGGTAGGGGGTATATATGAAAGGCATGTGCGGTTTGAGAGAATCGAATATTGGGGGCAGAAAGACCTTCAGCTTATCTTGATTACCCCGCAGGTCGCCATCATGGCTTTTGGAGGCCGCCGTAATCTCATAGCCCCTTTCAGGAGTGTATATATTGATATGCTCCATGATTTTGCTGGAATTTTCATATGGGGAGAGTGTACTCGTCGTCTCGAATTCTCGAATGCTTGACAATACATTGAAGGCTTAGGTAGCACGCGCAGAAAGGTATAGGATAGAATAGGATCACCAGACCAGGGTACACTCGGTTAAAAAGGGGCTCTCGGGAGAGAAGGGGGTAGATCCGGCAGACCATAGAACATGCATGCATGGCATCTTCTCACTTATTACAGTAGGAATTCCGGCAGAAAAGAACGGCCGAGGACCATTAAATATATCTACGTATATAACATCGCGGAGGTACGTCGCTTCCCGAATTGGTTTGATGGGTGGACTTCTTCCGGGCTTGGCTTGATCTAGCCCGTCCCCGTCCAACCTCCCTTTTCAATCGGCTTCGGCTTCCGCTCCGTATCAGCAACCTCATCGCACGACTGTTGATTGACGAGATAGCGTTGCAAACCCAGCCTCGGAAATTTATAGACACGTTTGACTTTAGGATTCTGAGCCTTCGCTAACTTGCTAATTCAGCCGGATGGCTATCCATACAAATTATCACTTGTCATTCCTCGGAACATACTTTCTTGGCGTTCCTACGATTTTCTTTTTTGTCTCAATCAAAATTATGCTCGGGAGTGAAACAGGAGGATCTATCCTCAAGTCTCTCTTGGACTATTCACTCCTGTCTTGGGTTCCATGATCTTGGTCACCGATAGATTACTATCTATCATTCTATGCCGGTTCGCTGGAAGGAAGCCCTCCGCGTGCAAAGCCTCATGATCTGCATCTCATGCACCCCGCAAGAGCTAGAGGGGTAAAGTCAGGGGCTGATGTGAATCCTAGCATCGCCTTTGAGATTCTCACACTAATGTTCGTTGAAAGTGGCGACGACATAGTGCCGAGGCTATGGATTACTGAATATGATACTGCCAAGGATGCAAGTAAACATGATATTTTCCCGTCGGTAAACCTTGAAGTGGCTGAACCAGTGATCCTATGTATAGGCAAAATATGTTAGTACGGGTACTTCATCCTGTTACTATTTTTCAAATTGCAAGCTATGTACTTAATCTCGGTTCAGAAATAAGTATTCTAAACAATAAGTGTTGATCGTTGGTCAAGGAGAGAGGGCTGAAACAAGACATTTCCTACGAAAATTGAACCTACCATTCATACTTTGGAATGCTTGGAACAAGATAATATAAAGCCCAGGGGAAATATATATCAATCAAAGTATTCCTTATTGTTGCCTATTGAGTATTATAGAGCGTAGCAGATTCCATGTAATCTATCTCAATCAATTTATACTTCATTTCTAGCTACAAAGTCACACGTGTTGGGTGGAAAATGATCCCGAAAACATTAGGCTGTTTCGAATCATCGTTTGTTCTTGAAAAGCTTATTTGTCGGTTCATCCCATTCATTATGCCTCAAAACTTCTCGAATTCTCGAACCGGGATTTGGATTGGACCTTGCTCCTCGGAACGGTCATTGCAATTGCCGCTCTGGGAGAACTTTGCCCTCACATAGAGTAGACAAATTGCCCATCTAGTCACAAGGACAACAGGTCTCTCGGTTCTCAAATTCTCGGCCCTGTACTTCCTAGACCCTTTCAGCCAGAGGGAAATAAACCCACTGAAGAACCGATGTTTGCCCGTTGACTTTATATATATAAGTAGGTCTCTTCCGGCTTACAGTACTGTTTCTTGTCCATAACATCTATCCGTCCATTCTTTGAATACTTGTATTTTCTATCAAGATGAAGTATCTTTTAGGTTTAGCCGGCCTTGTGGCTCTCGCATCTGCAGCGCCAGCTGAGACTCCAACACGAACTTTCGAGGAGCAAATGCTGGAACGAAACCCTGCGGCAGCTGCCTCTGGTGCAGCTGTTACCATTGCCCCTGGGAGTAACCCTTTTGCCAGTCGCACACTGCATGCCAATTCGGTCTATGCTGCCGAGATTGCAGCGGCAATGGCCAATGTGACAGACGCTACGATCAAGACAAAGGCATCTGCTGTTGCTAAAGTCGGTAGTTTCTTGTGGCTGTAAGTCTATAATCATCTTGGGTTAGTTGTGGTTTTGGAGCGTCACTGACTTTGCATTTGACAGCGATACTATTGCTAGAGTTCCACTAGCAGCCACATTATTGGCAGAGACCCCATCTACCGAGATCCTTGGTCTGGTCATCTACGATCTCCCTGGTCGTGATTGCTTTGCCAAGGCTTCCAATGGAGAATTAGCAACTGGCCAGCTTGCAAAATACCAGTCAGACTACATCGACCGTAAGTGTACTGGATATTTTGATGTTCTAGATCCTTGTACTAATGTTATAATAAAGCAATCGTTGCCGCTATCAAAAATGCACCTAACACCGCCGTATCTCTAATTATCGAGCCTGACTCTCTTCCTAACTTGGTCACGAATATCAACGCAACTGCTTGCGCAGATGCCGCTTCGGACTACAAGGCTGGAGTTGCGTACGCTTTGAAATCACTCAATCTTCCCAATGTGGCTATGTACATTGACGCTGGTCATGGTGGATGGCTTGGATGGGATGCCAACCTGCGTTCGTAACTCTTCTACAGTCAAATCGAACCTTACTAACCATTCCCCCAGAGCCTGGAGCAGATATGCTCACCAGCGTCTACAAGGCTGCCGGATCACCCTCGCAAGTATTTGGAATCTCCACCAATGTTGCAGGGTGGAACGCTTGGTCTGCGACCCCCGGCGAGTTCGCAGCAACCTCGGATGCGCAGTACAACAAATGTCAGGATGAAAAGCGCTACATCAACGCAATCTTGCCTCTTATCGCGGCCGGTGGCATGCCCGCTCATGCAATCATCGATACCGGACGGAACGCCATCCAAGGCCTCCGTCTAGCATGGGGTGACTGGTGTAACGTCAACGGAGCCGGTATAGGTGTTCACCCAACTTCTTCCACCAGTGATCCCCTTGCCGATGCTTTTGTTTGGGTTAAACCTGCTGGAGAGAGTGATGGAACCAGTGACTCCACTGCCACCCGTTACGACTCTTTTTGTGGTCTGGCTGATGGTAAGCTCGACTTCCGATACTCAGTTTCTCTTCTAACAATTCTCTTCTAGCATACAAACCTGCACCACAAGCTGGACAATGGAATGAGCCATACTTTGAGTTGCTTCTGAAGAACGCCAATCCCGCATTTTAAGCGCCTGGTATGATTTTCATTTAGGACTACAAAGGAAAGAGTCGACCAACTTTGTAGATTCTCGAGTTTGTATAGAAAAGTCTCTCGTTTACCCGCACCATGCGAGTTTTACCTTCTAGTATCTAGTGTGGACATTGGAAAGGAATCGAAATATTGCACATACAAGCTCCATAAACATTGGAATGCATATAGCCTTCACGCATTGTTACTCAACCAGCAAATAGACTAAATGTGCCATATTTCTGAGGTGTTCCCTGCAACAATAGTTCTGCTACCAAACGCGCTGAATGCTCATGCGTGGGGTTTTGGCATGAAAAGATCGCGGGAAAATGTTAGGTGTTTGTGCGTCTTGTATTGTGGTGTGCCAGAAGAGGGTTCCTTTAATAATTGGGCTGCTGTTGGTGCCGTCATCTCCGAAAATGTCGAGAGAATGCTTGCCGACATCGGGGACTTTAGTGGCGAAGGAATATTCGGGTTCGAAACTTTTGGTGCTGGACGCATTCTATAGAAGTGTTCAGGCTCCGAGGACAGTATTTTCTGTAGGTAAATCGGCGCGCATTTAGATTCTTGTAATAGTAAGTATGGTATGTGGTTTTTGAGACAAGTTGGATTAAATCAACTTGGAGAGAGAAACCCAGATCCGAGTTTATTTTTGATGATGGCTCGAGGTTCTGATCAGGCTAAGCGGAAGAGTGCTTGTGAAACCACAATCAGATTGTACCAGATCTATTTGTCGGACTAGAAAACTTGGGGTGAAAGTGCTATATTGTAAGAGCTACCGAATAGGGGTAAAGCCCGAGGCCAGTCACGGGATCTAAAGTGGTGTACCAAAAACGAAGAGTTGCGCAATTTGAACATACCTACCTAGATGAAGCAGTGGAAACTCTCGTAATTTGGACCCTTAACACAAAGAAATGCTCTCTCATAATATAGATTGATAACAAAGAATTATTCGAGCTTGGAGCAAGTTGCCTATATTTGAACGAGGATCTTGACATGATTCTCCTTGTTATGAATCAACTCCATGAATCCGCTTTCAACGACATCTTCGAGGGCGATCTTGGCGGTAATCATATCTCCAGGTTTCATTACCCCTTCCACTCAGGTTAGAAGTGACACGAAAGGAGACCAGAGCCACGTACCTGATCCGATAGCCTGAATGACGTCCTTGAAGTCCTGCTGTACGTATCCCATAGAAGTTACATAGTTTCCCTCCCTAAAACTTAGATCATTCGGTTGAAATGGAACTTCCCTCTCCCAGATAGCAACATTTACCACGGTCCCCCTAGGTTTAATACTCTGACAAGCGCTCTTTAACCCACTCGCAACGCCAGCACAGTCGAAAACGATATCAACTCCTTCGCCGCCCGTTTCCCCTTTCGCCCTCGCAGTCACATCGTCTTTCCTGGGGTCAAGTATAATATTTGCACCGAAATGCAGGCAAAATTTCTGTCTTGAGCCTGAGATTTCGGAAACGATAATCTTCCCACACCCACGGGCTCTCAGTGCTTTGATGACTGCAATGCCAATGGGACCTCCACCGAGGATGAGGACAGTTGAGTCGCTCTTCAAGGGAGATCGAGACACAGCGTGCCAACCGACTGCTAGGGGCTCGACCAGGGCCGCGATATCGAGTGGGATGTTTTCTGGGAGAGGAAGGACGTAATTGGCTGGCACGCACACGGCATCCGAGAGACCGCCTCCCCAGCCCGATAGTCCTACAAAGCCTCCATTGTAGCAGACGTTTTCAAGGCCGTCGTGGCAGGCGAAACAGGTGGTGTCGTAGATGGTGGCTTGAATTGAGACTTTCTGGCCAACTTCGAAATCGGTGACGCCGGACCCGAGCGAAGTGATGGTGCCAGAGAACTCGTGGCCGAAGGTTATGGGCAGAGTCTCTTTTGTGACGGGGTGTGGATTTACAGGAGCGAAGTTTGGACCACCTAGGTATTCGTGCAAGTCTAGGTAGGTGATTCAGTGAGAGCAAGGTGGATCTCTGGGATCTCAATACAGTAACAGACGTACCGGTTCCGCAGATTCCAACGAATGCAGGTTTGATCTTGATCCAGCCGTCCTTGATAGCTGGCTCCTCTACCTCCTCTACTCTTATATCTCCTTTACCGTAGTATCTAGCTGCACGCATGCTAATGTCGTCTTTCCGAGCTTGAATTGAGTATAGTATAGCAAAATCTTCAGGCACATATTGACTATAGTCATAGCATCACAGGCGCTTTATATACACTCAGCCCTCTGAACACGCCATGCACGTATGATGAGCTCGGCTGGACGGACAAATCGGCTAAAGAGCACTTGCTGTGGTGTGACGGGCGGCGCCAACTGAAGACAACCCAGCAACCCAGCGGAGGGGATTAGCGTGTTAGTTCTGGAATCTGGGGAAGGAAGATCGATCCCCAGGGATCTCCGGATCTGATCAAACATTAATAGGGTAGTGCGCTACTGTACTGTACGGGGTCACCGTAATAAGCCTAATAAATACCTACTTCAAGTCTGTGCGTCGTTTAGGCCATTTTCCATACAAGACAAGTCGCAATCAAAAGCATTTTTTCAATACAGTAGCTGAAAAAGCGAGGATACAAATTATACAAATAGGTATCGGTACCTAGGTACTTTGCATATAATAATCTCAAGCTATCATTCTTTATGACTGACTTAGATTGGGGAAGCCCTTCCCATCGAACAAGTGCGGAACTAACCCCGCGCCGCGAGATGGGCTTCCAGATGCGGGTGGGCCTGAGAAGTGGTACCTTCCTCACTCCTTTCTATTACTTGATGATTTTGCGTCGAAAGGATGTGTTTGTAACATTGATGACTCCAAAAACAACCAACGCTTGCTTGTTTGTAAGGGGAGGTTTCTCTCTTCAATTGCAGTACAGTACCCCACCACGCATGACAGCGCTACAGTAGGTTTTGTTAAGCCGATACTGAGCTGTCAACCCCGCATTCCATGTCCGTGTCCGTTTTGTTTCCGTGTCAATACAAAACACCCTACAAGTACCTACCTATGTAGGTAGACTTACTCCGTTCTTGAAACATCCAAGCCTTCCTTTTCTCAAGAATATCATAACCGAGGACGTATCTTGCTTCTCTGTGTTGCCTTTCCAATATTAGACAAGCCAAAAGACTCCAAAAGATGTACACAGCTTCAGTAAGCCAGCTACCCCTCCATTCCATTAACATCCACATCAATTGATCTTCCTTTGTCGTGCCTCTTGCACCCCAGGCTCAACAAGCTTCAGTGACTGTTAATTCGGGATTTTGGCGTTCTGTATTTGCATATTCTATTCAAAACAGCTTGCTAACCTCAATGGCCCTCTAGTTCGCCTTCTTCGAGGCATTATGGGAGGTTCGTTTCCTGGATTTCCTAGAAAATGGATTTGTCTACTGAATACTGCCCACAGGCCGGTGTCAGCCACTGCTTTGTCAATCTTGGCTCTGATCATCCGTCGATCATAGAGGCAATGGTCAAGGGCCAACAGGAAAAGAAAGGTCAATTTCCACGCATCATAACATGTCCAAACGAAGTAGGTCCTTCCCTCCAACACACCTCATATTCCATGCTCACAAGCTCCCCTAGATGGTAGCACTCTCCATGGCGGACGGCTTCGCCCGCCTCACACGCAAACCCCAATGCGTAATCGTCCATGTCGACGTCGGTACCCAAGGTCTGGGAGCAGCAGTGCACAATGCATCCTGTGGACGCGCCCCGGTTCTTATTTTCGCTGGGCTCTCCCCCTATACAATCGAGGGCGAGATGCGAGGATCGCGCACTGAATACATACACTGGATCCAAGATGTGCCTGACCAGAAGCAGATTGTACAGCAGTACTGCAGATATACCGGGGAGATCAAGAGTGGGAAGAATGTTAAGCAAATGGTTAATCGGGCGCTGCAATTTGCGAGTAGTGATCCGGCGGGACCGGTGTATTTGTGTGGTGCTAGGGAGCCGATGGAGGAGGATTTGACGCCTTACACTCTGGAACAGGCACATTGGAATCCCGTCGAGCCCGCGGCGTTGAGTGAGAGTGCTGTAAAGAGGATTTCTGAAGCATTGATGGGAGCAAAGGAGCCTTTGGTAATTACTGGGTATAGTGGACGCAACCACGGTGCTGTTCCAGAGTTGGTGAAGCTTGCGGATACAATCAAGGGGCTTAGGGTTCTGGATACGGGAGGAAGTGATATGTGTTTCCCTGCGGACCATCGTGCTTGGCTTGGGCTGAGATATGGTGTTGATGATTCTATTCGGACCGCTGATGTGATTCTCGTGATTGATTGCGGTATGCCACCCTCTCCCCATTTCCTGATATCAAGAATAAACTGACTTTGCAGACGTTCCATGGATCCACACTCAGTGCAAACCTTCCCCTAATGCCCAAATTTACCACGTCGACACAGATGTTCTCAAACGCCAAATGCCAGTCCACTACATCGCAGCCCTAGCCCGCTACTCAGCAGATGCCTACACATCCCTCACTCAACTCAACAACTTCATCTCCAGCTCTCCCCTTTCAGCCAAATTAAACAGCTCCCTCTACTCAACGAAATGGGATGCCCTCCAACAAGCACACACTCAGCGCCTAGCCACCATCGCCAAGGCAGCAGAGCCCAAATCCGATGATACATTCGGAACCGGGCACCTGTGCGCCACATTACGGAAGCTGGTACCAAAAGACACCATCTTCGCAATAGAAGCAGTGACCAACACCGGTTTTGTAGCAGACAATGTCCAAGCCACTCTCCCCGGTTCCTGGATCAACTGCGGAGGCGGAGGACTAGGATGGTCCGGTGGTGGAGCGCTGGGAATCAAGCTAGCTAGCGAGTATGAGGGGAAGGGGAAGTTTGTGGTGCAAATAGTTGGAGACGGAACATTCCTCTTTAGTGTCCCTGGCTCTGTGTACTGGATTTCGCAGCGGTACAAGCTTCCCGTCTTGACTATTGTGTTGAATAACAAGGGCTGGAATGCACCCAGGAAATCATTGCTGTTGGTTCATCCCGATGGGCTCGGATCCAAGGCCACGAATGATGAGCTGAATATTGCGATTGCCGGGCCGGATTTTGCAGGGATCGCGAAGGCTGCTGCGGGAGGGAATCTGTTTGCTGGGAAGGTCGACAAGGCGAGTGAGTTGCAGGAGTTGTTGAGACAGGCTGTGGAGAGTGTAAGTAACGGGACGAGTGCTGTTATTGAGGCTGTTGTTGCACCTGGTTGTTAGAGGTAGGGGTGATGAGATATGGACCAGGAATGGCGCGTATGACAGAAATGACAGAATGAGAATTGCTAAATAGCAACGTATCGATGATTAAACTTCAATGGGATTGGATACTGCCATTTTGCGTGAGAAGGCTTGAAATATAGCAGGTCTTGATCGACTATGCAAATCGCAACGAAAATCTTCATAATCATGCTGCTGACGGAAGATATATTTGTAAGCTATTAACCACATCTCCCATTTTCGAAGTTTTGTTGCACATCGCGCCGGATAAATGAAAATGTCTCAGAATGAAGGAAGGAAACTATCCACAAGTAGAAAAGCCGGCCGTTGGTCCCGTCGTCGAAGGATTCTCCCCCTTGTAATAACGCATTGATTTCCCCAAACTTCCGGGATCGGAGGATGGATTAATGATTTACCCATAGGCTGGGTTGGTTTTGTTGCATGTCGGAATGGTTAAATGAAATGTCTCAGATCTATGAGGTTGCCGACTGATCAGCTGTTGAAGAAGAGTGGATATGGTCTGGCAATCGCGATAAACTTGCTTCTGAAATCTAGATGCGCTGGCCTACGACAGGTGTGGTGGAGACGAGTGGGAGGGAGAGTGAAAAAGAAACAAGAAATAATCTAGAGCATGTTGATATACAGGAACGGTAGTATTCGATATGCATGTGCAAGCTTGAGAGGGTGCATGTACCACTAAGGAACCGGAATGAAGAAGTTGGAGTTCTAGCAGCCACATACTTCAGCGCCAACTCAGCCATGTATCATTGTCTAAAAGAGGGCACTACCGGTATGACCAGTCCCATTTCTTGATACTACTGTAGAGTAGTACTACCTAACAGGTACCTAGGACAAGATGTGTCCGAGTCTCCTCGAGCACGACTTTGAGGTTGCCACATGTTCATCCTGTGCACTGCTTCCCTACTCCAAGTTGGAGTCTCCAATGCGGTACCGTTGAACAAGGTCCACGTTGACTTGTTGTGTATAGTAACACCGGGTCCATCCAGACTCCTGGAATCTTGCCTCGTCGACGACTTTGTAGATCACGCGAGCATCAAGCTTGTACAGTAGCAGTCCCGAGACGAGTGCCAATTTATTGTTTCTATAGGCTAGCAGTGCTTGACTCAGTCCAGTCTTTTCTATCACGACACGATGTAAGACGTGGGATGCATGTGCAGTTGAAGGGTCTATTATATGATAAGCGAACTGTTCCTATATCAAAGTAATAATATTCCTATTATATAGTGATAGTAATACTACCGGTACCTACCTACTTAATGTGTTAATCTACCTGCAGAAGCTGGACTAAATACTAGACCTTCTACTTGTCGATCCCGATCCAGACCCCTCCTTTTGCAGACATCTCGTCTGATCTGCCCCTCTCTCCGGTCAATAGTCGCCCCCGCAGTAGTAAGGCCGGAACGTGTTTAGAGCGTGATAGCCGTGTGCAGTTACTGTTGTAGTAGAAGTAAGTACATCTAGGTACCTAGGCTAGGTAGGTAGTATATAAGTCTTGGGTACATCAAGAAAGCTAGACTTCACTCATCACATTCACTGTGCCGAATCGTCGGCGCCTCTTCGCCTGCTACTTTATCTACTGTCTACCCCCTCGGCAAAGACTATCTACACTATCGCTCGTGTTTATAAGTCGTCTCAGCTCAGTTCAGTCCAGTCCAGGCCAGGCCAGTTCATGGTACATGGTACCTGGTACGGGACTACTTCGTACATCTCTTCTCTCAGCCTGAAATCGACATCACGCGGTGGAGACAACCATTATTTGCCTTGAACGCTACTTTGCCCAGGTCCACCTACGAGCCTCCACTGCCACCGCATATATTTGCCCCAAAATCTCTGTCGCCCATCTGATCCATACCTTATATCCACGATATACTGTCGGGAATATGCGAGCACAGTCACCAAAGCAAGAACGGCTGGCGCCGAGGCTATCTATCTGGTGTACCAAGCTCTAAATACCTTGAGCAGCCATCAACAGCTTCAATATCCTCTCCCATACAGCCTCCGCGCAATCAATAAAGTGCGGCATGTCTCCATCAATGTCTGATAATGGCAACGACCAGTCATACTTCTCAGAACCAGAGGCCACGCCTTACGTTCACGATTCCGCCGACTCCTTCTCATATACTCTTCCACCGCGACCAAATCCCTCTGCAGACACCGGACTCACCACATCACCCCACAAAGATGATCCCAATGCCTGCCCTCAATCGCCAAACAGTATCGACGTGTTTACCATAGGTCCCATCACCGCGCTCAAGTTACTCTGTGGTGGAATTGAGGCCTTGGTACGAATCACTGGCGATGTCCCTCCAACACCCCCTCCGAGATTCTCGACCCCACCGAATATGCGAGGGATGCAGGCAGAGAAGGATAGTATCATAAGAAGCAACTCATACAAGGACCTTGCCGAGCTACAACAGCGTCCTAGGACGCCTTCAGCCTGTAGTGGAGCGGAGGAGGAGTATGATGGGGTTACCTTCAAGAAAGCCCCCATAGGAAATCCCGTTGTGGTGCCTACTCGACCACATATCATAATCGGTGACAATGCGGAACCTCTGAATGTTCAGCACAGCGCCATCACCCGCAAATTCTACTCGAAACAACCTCCTCCGATATCATTGGAAGACTACCTTATGCGAATACACAAATTCTGTCCAATGTCAACGGCGGTATACCTCGCGACGAGCTTCTATATCCACAAGCTAGCAGTTGACGAACGGGCGATTCCAGTCACACGGCGAAACAGCCATCGATTACTTCTTGCGGGTCTTCGGGTTGCAATGAAAGCCCTCGAAGACCTGAGCTATCCACATTCCCGGTTCTCAAAGGTTGGAGGAGTCAGCGAGGGCGAACTCGCAAGATTAGAGATCAGTTTTTGTTTTTTGACAAATTTTGAATTCAAGACGAGCAAGGAGACACTTTTACAGCATGCTATTAGTCTGAAAGATATTTCTTCATTGCAAGGATCGATGAACTTTGTCCCGCGACTACCATTGAAGAGAAAGGAGAATGTGGAGGTGAAAGAGGTTCCCGAGCTTGTATAAATCGCACCATAGAACGACTAGACGAAGCGCTTACGCGTTTGCGGGTACCTACAGTATATGAAGATTCAAAGGCGGCAAGCACACGAATAGCCGATCCAAAGAAGCATGGTAGTTTTGGCGTGGTAGCACATCGAGCGGAAGGCAGAGGTCACCTATAGATGTTTGAGTAGCACGGCAGAGCTCTAGGCGTTGGAAAGGCCCATGGGTAATAGGATTTTATGGCATGTATAATACCTCTCTGCATTGGTATTAATGGCGTTGGTATTTGGGATATGGCGCTTCTGATGGCAGAGCAGAATGAGCATAGTCTGCCATTGGTTGGCAAGAAAGATAATCATGAGCGGTGGTACTTTGCGGAGTTATGATACCTATGGATTATGAGATAGTAATAAATACCCAGCATTTACTTGATTCAACAGCCCATCTTGTTATCACGTGTGGATATTGATCAACAACATCGTAATCGTACAATTATTATTGACCTTGACGTTCGGATGATATGCTCTGCCTGAGCACACCATATTGCCACTTCATGTTCTGGCAGGGGAGCTTCTTCCGAGCTGCCAAAATTACCCCGCGCCGCTATTTACATGTCAACATAAGCACAACATCCCACCTTCCTCATTCATACAGTACAGCCTTGAGCCGAATCGTACAGCCAACAAAGCCGAAGCGCGACCTTATTCCTTTATATCACCAAACCCCAGAGAATCATTGAACACGCGACTGAAAGCAAAAGAAGCACGGAATCTGCGAACCCAAAGAATAGGCAAGATGGCTTCCTACGATACAGTCCTCAAGCGCAAATACCCAGCCAAGGAGCATGCGAGAAAGGTGGTGGAATATTTACGAAAGAAGAACCCAGATATCAATGGTGTGATCTATCTCGAGGGCCAGAAGACCAAGATGATCGAAGACAATGATGGAGAGGCTCCTTTCCGGTTTGCTCCCCCTTCTCTTTTCACAAGGCCATGACTGACCCCTTCCTATAGACAACGCCGCTACTTCTTCTACCTAACGGGCTGCCCCCTGGCAGACAGCTACTTCACCTACGACATCGCCACCGACAAATCTACCCTCTTCATCCCCCCTATCGACGCCGAGTCCGTAATCTGGTCAGGGCTACCCGTCTCCGCGGAAGAAGCCTTCTCCCTCTACGACGTCGATAATGTACAGACTACAACTGAGGTAGCTTCCGTCCTCACACACCCGCATAAAGTCCCCGTCTGGGCCATCGCCAACCAAGTCTCGGATCACATCTCCTTCCTCTCCTTCAGTTCTACCGACTTTACACAACTCAAAGAATCCATTGAGGAATGCAGAGTGGTGAAGGATGCGTACGAAATTGCGCTGATCAAGAGGGCGAATGCTATTTCAACGATTGCGCATACGGAAGTGTTGAAGCGGGTCAAGGGCGCGAAGAATGAGAGGGAATTGGAGGCGGCATTTATTGAGAAGTCTATTGCGAACGGGGCGAGGGAGCAGGCGTATCATGGTATTTTTGCTAGTGGGGAGGCTGCTGCTACGCTGCATTATGTAAAGAATGATCAGCCGTTGGATGGGAAGCTCAATGTGTTGCTTGATGCGGCTGGGGAGGTTGATTGCTATGCTTCAGATATCGTAAGTTTTATTCATCTTCTGAAATCATTCCGTACTCGTGCTAATAGGACGGATGTAGACAAGAACTTTCCCCATTTCTGGCACTTTCTCTCCTGAAAGCAGAGCCATCTATGATATTGTTCTGGAAATGCAACATGTCTGCATAAACCTGCTGAAAGCCGGCGCAGTATGGGATGATATCCACCTGAAAGCCCACGAAATCGCCATTGAAGGTCTCCTAAAGCTTGGAATCTTACAAGGGACCCCGGAAGATATATTGAAAAGCAGAACAAGTGTCGCTTTCTTGCCCCATGGGTTAGGTCATTATCTTGGTATGGATACACACGACACCGGCGGCCATGCGAATTATGCGGATACCGATAGCATTTTCAGGTATTTGAGAGTCCGGGGCAAAGTACCTGCTGGGGCTGTGATTACTGTTGAGCCTGGTGTCTGTTTCTTCCCAACCCCAACTTTTACCCAAAATCTGACATAAATAGATATACTTCTGCCGCTTTATTATCGAGCCTTACCTCCGCGACCCTGTCCACGCTCAGTACATCAACTTCGATGTCTTAAATAAGTATTGGGCTGTTGGAGGTGTTAGGATCGAAGATAATATTTTGGTGACGGCCGATGGACATGAAAATCTGACAACGGCGATTAAAGATGTGGCGGAGATGGAGAAGATTATTAATGGCTCGTAAGATCAATTGGATAGTTGGAGCTGGAGCTGATGGGGAAGAAAAGGCAAGACTTTATGATGACATGAAGAGATGAAACATACAAGACGAGAGATGATGGTGAAAACAAATCTTCGGATTCGTGTAGTTGAGGTATGGTGTGTCCGATATTCAGTCAGTATCTCCACTTACCATCTATCTCAAAGCATAATGCTCTTGAGCAACTTCCTAGTACCCTCTAACGCGTTCCAAAGTCCCTTGACATGAAAACCCATCCATTCCATTCCCCATCAAACCCCTCTCAATCCCCTAATCACAAGGTCCAGCCGACCCATTACCACACCCCACGCCCTTTTTTGCCTCTCCAAATGCAATTCTCCCACCCCTTGTCCCCAAAGGATGACGGTGACCACCGCAATGAGTCCAGCCCGCGTGACCCAGTTGATCGTGAAGAGCTTGTAGATGATGGCAAGCAGCGTGATCATGGTTGGAATAGACTAGCATTTCAGCATTAGGGGATAATTTTTGAGATGGGAAGAGGAGAGGAGAAGATGCTTTACTTTGTTCAAATTGGGGTTTTGGGTGCATGGGTGAGGGGCTGGTTCCACTTGATGGGATTCGAAGTGATGGAGGGAAGAGTTTTGATTTTTGATGGCGGTTTGGGGCGTTTTTGTTAAACTGATGGTGCTCTGAGTTGGAGACTGTGGTAGGCTGGGGGGAGGGAGGGACCTGTAAAGAAGGAATGGGGGCGGGATTTGGTAAGTGAAGTAAGGGCTTTTTACAGTAAAGAGACAAGACATGGGGACTTGGGGACTTTCATGTTATTTATTAACGCTATTGCGTATTCCATCAGAGGGCACTCTTACTCTTACGTCTGATTGTTTTCGTTCTCTATTTGCCGTGCTCGCTCATCTCCTCATTGGTATTGATGTTTCCCCGCATCATGTTCGGGCTGTTTTGAGACATTGAACCATGGTATGTTTTAACGGCAAGGTGATTTAAAACGTGTTATTGAATATGCATAGGTGCTGGTCTCAGCTGGAAAGTGGTTGTTCACCATATCTGAAAATAATAATCGGGAAGTATTATGGTACGAAAGATCACTACCTATAGGTAGGTACCTAGGTAGCACTGAAAAGGGGTAAGACAGTGGGAGCTATCCCGATACAGTAGACTTCGGCTCGACCCACCTTGACGGGAGGACCTAGGTACATATGCACATATGCACAGCGGACCCAGTGAAGTGTCAACTCTGGTAGTGAAACCGGCGGTAAGGTACTTGTCGCAATGCATGGATTGCTTGCCTAAATTATGGTTGGTTGGTGGAACGTCACTTCATCATATCACAGTGCATTGTAAACAGAGACGCTTGATTCGATGAAAAAAGATTAAATTCATCAAAAACATCCATCTATCCTCCATGCCAACCACGAACATACATATGGTAAGCGACAAAAGACAGAAACCTATGAGCAAAATATTATTGCATCGCAGCCTGCAGGTAAATCAACCAGTCAAACCCCCTTATTCCCACCGATACATGCCATCGTCGTAAGCAACTCGATGTCTCCTGTATCCAGGTCCCACGCTGGCCCTTCTCTTTGGCAATTGCCTCTCCCTCAGTCTCTGCTTCATGGCCTCCTGCTCGTCCTGTTCCCTGCGCATTCTTCCTCGTCCAGACTCTCCGATTGAAAGTCCTCCCATCATGACTGGGAGCTCATCGCCCTGATCCACGACCGTTACCGGTCTCGTGTACGTTCCTCTGCGCGGCAGCATAGGAGCTAGCGGCACCGCTGGGCGTCTTCGGATGTCCTCATCCTGTTTCCGGATGAAAGCCTCTCTTCTTCTCTTCCTCTCGGCCTCTTCCTCAATCTCGTGCTGTCGAACCCGCTCAATCTCGTGCTGTCGAATCCGCTGAACCTCACGCTCACGCTCACGCTCTTCTTCCTCGCGTCGCAGGCGAGAGTTGAAGGATGTGTGTGAGTTGGAGGGTGAGTCCCATATGACGGGTCTGTTCCTTGACGGAGAACGGTTCTGGCGAGGTGCGATGACGGCACCGATGCTTGGGATGCGACGGAGTGGGCGCTCGTCGACGATGACCGGACGGCCGCGGTCGTGCTCAGCTGCGCGGTAGGCTGGGCTTGCTGGTGAAGATGGCGCGGTGAATGTCTGGTTGAACTTCTGCGGTGGTGTGCGTGGGGTTGGTGGGGCGTCCACGAGAACGATTCTTTCCTTTTTGTGTTGTCTAGTCGGTCGGAGCGGTGAGAGCAAAGGCTTGCTGTGTCGCCGTCGGTGTCCTGACTCTTCAGACGAGTGTCTGTTGTGCGAGGCTGGTGAGCGATGAGGCGACTGAGGTCGTTGGCGAGGTTGAGGGATTGGTCGCGTGAGCATCAACTCGGTGCTTGCTTCGCCCCAGTTGATCTTTCTAAGTGGGTTTTCGATTGTAGATAGTGTTGGGCAAGGACGTCCTTTGCTGCCATATTGGCAAATGGAGGTTTGTCGGAACTCGACGATATGCCCATCTGGGTATCGGTCGAGGTAGATGTTTGTGACACACATGGTGCCGGTGGGAACGTATATGCCTAGTGGCTTTCGATGTGTATTTTGTTTGAAGAATCGAGAAGCTCGAGTCCTTAAATGGTAGCTGGAAAGTTCTTGTTCCGTAAAGTTGTTGTTCTGTTCTGTGATGAAGACCCCTTTCTTAAGATGCCCCAAAAAGTAATTGTTAGTCTCCCGGATCAGGGATGATATGTATTCGGACGCCTGGATTTATGCGGTGTACGAGAGACATGAAGACGACATGTATAAAGAAGTTGTGTCTGTTGAACTGCGAGGGGAGGGAATGTACTTTATCGGGGGTGTCGAAGGCGATGCTATGCGTGTATAGATGATATGTGTGTAGTGACAAGTGAGATATGAGGCAAGGCTGGAGACGATAACTCGAGTGAGAACAGATAATACAACTGCAGTCAAATGTAGTAAAATCGGATTGAAGGATGATAGGAGAGAAGAACAGAAGGATGTGCCTGATGGGTACTATATACTTATATGTCTATGGGCAATGCCTCTTTGGTCTGTCTGCCTAGTCTGTTGCCGAATGACTGTGAGTGTGAGTTAGGGGCCGAAAGGCGCACCATCCATGATGCAGAGCAGTGCAGGTGGGGAGAACCGCTGATTCGAGGAACCAAAGCCACACCCACTCACAGCCCACGAGGCTGAGCAGTTCCCCCTTAGTCAGGTGCTCGCGAGTCTGCAAGAAAGGGGCACAGTGCAGTCGCCGGCCCCTTTGCGGTCACTGAAACCAGCACTTTCTAGCGTATGTTGGAGAGGATGGCGTTGAAGGCTGGAATTGGAGGAGAAGACTCCGTAAAGGACAGATGGTTCTCACGCTTTCTCCATTTAGAGGCTGCAAAAGGAGTAATGGATGTTGGTGGAAGTCGATCTGGTGCTTTGGGGGCACCAAAATAGAAGTGCTACAGTACCAATTTCGGGTCGGCGCGAAATGAGGGATACCAACAATCCCACGATGGCGTTTCGTAGGATTGACGATCCTCGGACAGGGGAGTGAGATCTTTGATTGAGAGCTTACTGACCAGAGGATTGGCAGTCAACTCGGGAGCTTGCGACGCCATTCTGGTGTTTGGTAACGAACGCTGTACGATGGAGCGTTAAGGTTTCCTACAGTGAGAGAGGGGGAGGGCATGGCCATGGCCCCCCGCCTTTGCGACCACAAAACAAAAGGTTCTTCAGGTCGTCCCAGGCGTCTATTGCTTGACGCAAGCTTACCTGTAAGGTGCGGTCCGCACTCGTATGAACACCGAATCAAGCTACGATGCGGTAGGTTCATGGCCAATTCGTGACCATGACGATGGTTCGCAGCGGCTATTCTCTTTGTGGAGTGCATTTTCCGATACTGAGGATACAGTACAGTACTGTGGGCTGTACCGTACGGAGTACAGTACAGTACTCTAGCTGGAGAAAGATCTTTTACGCGGGCACGGGCTCAGCCTCCACAAGAGGCTCATTTGGCTTACTACTGCAGCCTCCAAACAAAACACCAACCCCCTGGAAACAATTCTATTCTCCTGGCTGCATGCTTCCCGTTCACCATTCACACCACACCCTCAATTGTTGTAAGCAGCCACTCTGCCGCATCGAAGGGACAAAGCTTTATCACTCTGTGCAGTGTGCAGTAGCTCCCGCTGGGCATGACATGCTGCGGCTGCGGGTATCACTCACCATCTGGATCAGGTCTTCGGTGAAACATTCGTGGGCGTGACAGTCGCCGTATGTCCATTCACAGTCGCCGAGACGAGCTCCTCTCTGCACCCAGATCTACCAGTTGCCAGTTGCTGGGTCGAGCACCGAGTCCCGGAGGATCAAGAGGATGAAACCGCTATACGAAGATCTATCATGTTCACCTTGCGCCGCGTGTCCCCTTTCCCTCTCCTTTTGGAACGAAGTTTACGAAGTATTGTAGTCTTGGGGAAGGTCTCTTACGAACAGGCGAACCTCCTGCTCTCGCTCGTTCTGCCTCACGACGATGACTCGAATTTTCAATTATCAGCGCATGATCTTTCTGCTCCCTGGGAACTGTCATGCAAATTTCCCACTTGACAACTCCTTCCCATGCTCCGTACCTGCAGCCTGCTCAAAGTCCCGATTCTCTAATTATGTCATCAGGAATTGATGGGCGTGACTGGATGCGGCGCGGACAGTGACCCTTGCAGAGCTGAGTGGGGTGCCTGCAGTCAGCCTTACAAGGCGCATTTCCCTTTTCCTCCCTACTGTACTGTCCGTACACTGTACGAAGTACGGAGTATACATGGTAATCCCCACTACTTTATAATTCCCGGCCATTGTGGTCGCGGTCGCGTCATCGCGAAGACTTTCCTTCCGCTTCTGGTATTTTGATGGGTAAGCTTAAATAGTACCACCATATGTGTGAAGAGAGCATTAGGTAGTTGTCCTTCCACTCTGTCAAAGCTGGGGACCAGTGTCACTCTATGCCATGATTCAATTGTCCGAGGATCGTCGAGTCACTCATCAGTAGCGGGAGTTTTGAACTAGGTCTGCGTTCTGGCTTTATTGACGGCGGGAAGTGTACCACACTTCGCGCCAGTCATATGTTCCGACCTTTGGAGTAGGAACTTCTGTCCTTTTCGTTTGCATATCCATGAACTCCCGATTTGGCGTATTTGGCCCACTGTTATCCCAAGGCAGCTGCTTGAGCTCCATGTACTGGTGGGAAATAACAAAGCTATGCATGTTTACCGTGTGGTGAGTGAGGGCTTGCTTCTCAGTGCAACCTTTAGTTACCTTAGGTCATGCTCCCCACGGCTTACCTCATCACTTTTCCTATTAAGTTGTAAGACAATGAGTGGCAGACAGGGGGCGAACGTTGAAAGGTCTTTCCAAAATCTATTAATGAATAGCGACGAGATTCTTGTCTACCTTGCAGTGCGCCAATAGAGTTCTCTGCCTGTTCGATGGCTATTGGGTACGTCAAACAAAAGAACTAAAAGCTGAGTGACGATTTACTTTCGCAACTGACGAAACTGATTCAAGTCAATGGGTAGGTGATGCTGGCTGTACGTACTTTTTCGGGTCTCCTTGGGGGTCGTTCCCATCTAAGACCTACTGCCTGTTGAGGCACCAGCACTAAGTCGTAGGTGCCTTAAGCTACGCCTTGATACTTGCGGCGTGGTGACAAGGTATTTTGTCTTTCTGGTTTTGCCACGCCGTCGTAGTTCAGACGCTCTGCATCAATTATCAATAGGGTAAAAAGTATTCTCACCAAATCATCATTGTCTCACTCGCGCTATGCAAGGTCTAGGCAAGGTCTAGGCACGAGACTGATAGTCACGCACAATAAAGCAGGATTAATCAAGGTTATTCCAAAATTGGACACGGCTCCCCTAAATTCAGCTTTGGGTCAAACCCCTTCCAAATCATGTCCCTGGTGCTTCTTTTCGATTCCTCCCAGCCGCCTCATCCCAATCACCATCTACTTCCATATGCTTTGCTTCTCCTTTCGCTTTTTTCCTTTGCTTCTCTGCCATCAGATTAATGCTTATCCCCCCTGCATCTCTCTAGTCTTCGTTCCGAATATTCGTACGGTCTAGACCAGTGTCTCTTTCCTCTCTATGGCTTCAAATACGTTTTCGTTAGCCGGCGTTCAAACGAGATAATTGCCATACGCTGGGTGTGTAACTTGGGCTTCTGGTCTACCACATTTGGCATTGGACTGTATGGTTCTGTTTGGGGTTTGAAGCCACAGTTCCTGTTGAACCAAACCTAGAGATCGTCTTTCCTCCATTTCGAAAAGAGTGACAAGGTAATGACAATCAGAGCAATCACACCGGTTTCCTCAATACGCGATCTCACAATCAGCCCCGTATTGCTTTTCATTGTCACGGTTTTTATGCTAGGTAGGAGCAAAAGGTTGCAGTGACCGTCCCGACACCCCCAATGATCGCAGTCGTAGTCAAATCTCCAACTCCAACAATGTAGACGCCCCTGTAGCCTTTGAGAGCTCTATGGATGCAGACCGCGTTGGCAAACTCGTTATACAGTAAGATGTCGAGCTCAGAGCAATACTTGGTCAGGCATGATGATAGCGCTCTCTGGCGGCGGGTATCTTGGTTGTAGAATCTCACTGACATCTATAGTCGGAACTCGAATAGTCCGAAAATGCGACTGCACTCTCGTAGCACCGGAACCAATCAAATCTTTAGCATGAAAGAAACAGGAAGTGAAAGCGGGACTGGATGTACAGTACAAGATGGGATTCGCGACTTCAAGTTGTTGCGCGTGGTTTGGGCTGGAGAGTAGCCGCTGGATCACTGGTATCAAGTTCCTCATCTGGCGACAAAGAAGTGGTGGAAAGTCAGCATCTAGTCTTGGGTTTTGGGTCCTGAACGAAGGGAACCCAGATTTCAATCACCGTCGTAAGCAAAAGTTGAGAAATTGCCGGAGAATAGCTGTCTGGTGGTCTAAGTCTCAGGGTCTATATGGAGGGGTTCGGTGACATGGCTTAAGCCTATTCAATAAAATAAAAGCCACCAGTACTAGGACACCTGACGTCCACTCAGATTTGCACTGCAGCAAACAAAATCAGGATGATATCCAAGCTAATCACTCAAAAGAATATAGTAAAGGCAAACTTTTGATTTAGCAGTAGATGATTGTATCCGATCTCACTTCCTTCCGTGACACAATTGGCGATAAAGACTTCAAGATATCGGAAAGTTGAGCACTTGTATCAGATTAACATTAAACATTAAACAGCATCTTTCACTTGACTTTTAGAAACAAAGCAAAACCGAGTGCTTTTCCTTGGGGAGGTCGAAATTCAACATATTTAGGTGAAAGCTGCGCATAGGGAAGCCGCTGAATCTTCTCTGGAGGCCTCACTAGTGAATGAAATGCATGGGCTTTCCAGACAACTATGGGTGCGTTCTAGTATGCAACTCAACACTTAATAAATCAATAAATCTAGTCCTACGAGCTAAATCAAGATGCCGTCGATGCGATGTCGAAGTAAAGTGTTAATAGTGATCACGTGAATAGTAAATGTGTCTCTGGACATTCGGACTGCAAAGAAAGAAAGACGATGAAAAGATGATCCGACGATGTAAAAGGTTATATAATAGGCAATCGTAGTGCTTAATTTACTGGATTTGATGGCTGTTCCAGCTCAGACACCAATTGACAGGTCATGTGATGTAATATATTTAGAGGGATCCTTGAGGTTATAAGGGCTACTTAGGATAATATCTTCGATCAAATGCAAAACCAGATGAGAATCATACCTCTAATCTATGAAGTATATATGATCTATTGATATAGAGGGTCGAGAGTCAGGCCTTGAAAAGAAAAACTAGATCCCGCAGACCCACAAGTTGGGTAGCGAGAAGCAAGCACTATTACATATCAAAATAGAATGTTATGGTTCAAAAACAAATCCGTAATGGTGTAATGGTTAGCATTTCTGCCTCTCAATATAAGCTATACTAGCTTTAGAAGGTCGCAGGAGATCAGGGTTCAATTCCCTGTTACGGAATTCTTGATACATTCTTTTTGATACTTCTCTTTTTGAAATTTCTGCCTATGTTTAAAGTTTTTCAACCTCCTGTTTATAAAATGTTTACGCCAGCGTAGCTCTTCTATGATGATCTATTTGTTACATAGCTATTTTGAGCTTGAATAATACCACCACAGATAAGAAACGATTCCTTGTCTTTTTTCTATAGACTTTTGCCAGCTCTATCTTTGCCTCCACCGCCTTGCGCTTCTGAAAAGGACTACCTATCAGATTATGAGAGAGCTATTACCCAGCCTCTTCGTGGAGTTTTGGTGCGTCTATTCCACAGGTTTTTTCCTCCACGAAGAGCCAGCTAGAGAAAGAAGTCTCTGGGTGAGCTAATCTTAATATTAACCATTCTAAGAACAAACACCACTCTCTTGGAAAACGACTGAAATTTAAGTAGTCTTCAAAAAACGTCCGAGAACTCAGGAAAGCAGTGATGAACAATTCAAAAACTGTTAAGAGACTTGCACACAAAAAGAGATATCATCCGGTGAAGTAGAGAGCTTTAGAGAGAAAACGGCAGAGAACATATACATTCTATATATTTCGTGGCTATTCATAAACATCATAATATCTGGTCATGAGAACTTCTTTGGTACTTTTTCCGCATCCGGGTATCATAATTCCACACTCCCGCTCCGAAGCCTCTCTCAAACCAGATATACTACTCATCTTTCGCTTCTAATAACTTCCAATTTCTCTCCAGTCCAGCAACCCATTCCCAGAAAGACACCGCGTATAGCAAACACACCACAATTCCAATCCACATAGACGGGGTGAGCGATTCTATCAACGGTAAGCAGCAGATTATCACCATGATCGGTAACCTTCCACCTATCCGCATCCATCTCGAGTTCACAAGTAGCGTGTTGGGCTTGTCCAAGGGACGATTCAGAAGTGAGATGCAGGTCATAAAGAATATCGCGCAGCTAACGTTGACAGAAGCAGACCAGATGGCAAAAATGGCGGCCTTTGGTGCCGGTTCTGCTTCTTCGGCACGGCGCTCAACGGTGGGAGCATCGTCTGACTGATGGATCTTAGCATCCTGATGCTCTACTAAGAAGAGTGTTGATGCGGCGAGGATAAGGATGGAAGCAAACATGAACACGTGAAGCCTGAGGTGACAGTTAGTAGTCGATTCCGGAAAATGGGGGCGGCTTTCTTACGCTTGCCACAGTACAGGCTTCCACCACGTACGCCGTAAGGCATGTACAAATTGTTTAGTATGGTCGCCATTGAAGTACAGCCAATGCAGCAAATAGTACATAATCATTGCTATGATAACGGTACCGGTGCGTTCGTTCAAGCCCCAGCCGGATGGGCTACCTTCGATGAGACGAAAGACACCTTCACCGAGAATGATGATGAAGAAACCTTCGTGGCGTTCAACGTAATGGTCTATGTGCGTCGATCTCTTCCAGCCAGGGGTGAGCCAGTGATCAGCTATCGGAGAGGCCAAAAAGATATCGACGGGATGTTCAATAGCATTAGCTGCGATGAGAAAACCAATCTTGCCGGGATAGTGAACATAGATTGCGGCGATCCACAAAGCGCTTGAAGAGATGGTGGCGAAAAACTTGAAGAGCGCTTGTCGTCTGAGAAAGGGTATAAAAAATGCCTGGGCTATATTGGCCGCCAGAAACGAAACCCGCAGCATCAGATAGACTACGATAAGTAGCGACAATGAGGTCTTACCGTCCTGAGCGACAAAGGCGAATGGCGCATTAATTCCGTACAGAACCGAAAGAATGAGGATCCAGACAATGAAGTTGCGTTGAAGGATGTCGTCGACGAAAAAGTTGATACAGAAAGCTCTCAAATGATCCCACGTCCGCCAAATCGGGACAAAGAGGAGCATAAATTCTAGGATCGCAGGCCCAATTCCGACACCGCTGTCTGTGAAGGCTTGTTCACTGAAAGTTGCAGATAAGTTGGCGACAACTAGAGAATAAGACACTGAGTCAGTACTACTTACATTCTAGCAGACATAGAGTGAGATGAATCTTGGTGAAAATGTCTCGCGTGTTATGAGACATTGAGGAAGCTACAAACCCCGTCCGATGAACAGGGTTTCAGCCCTTGGAAAGATCCTGGCGTCTCTGAAGAATAATTGACTTACTACCAATCCAAACCAAATCTACAAATAGATCCAAACGGGAAATTTGCTTGATAAGGTCATCCGTGGAGCGCTCTTCTTCATCTCCTCCGCTACTCCCACTGCTATTGCTCATCCGCCTGATAGGCTTTCTTTCCAGCAGAGGCAAGTCATTGCTGTTGGGCTCATCGATCCTTTTGTAATGCAAAGCCTGAGGTCGCTTTACAATACTTGCGTGACGGAATGCTCGTGATTCGACATGAGCAAGGACATCAGTACGGCTACGATTAGCTCGTGAAATCCATTTATGGCGGGTATTCGTTGAGCTGCCGTGTGATAAAGGGACGCTTTCTTCTTCGAAACCAACATTCCGATTGTTTCTGGGAGATTCGGGAGAGCTGGGAGCAGCCGCCATTGATGGCGAAAGGTTGTTGTAATATTTAACACAAGGAAGGCTGAGATATACTTGCTTTAAGATTCCGATGGTCCCCCTGCACCGTGAGGATCCCCAGTAAGCACTACGCCGTACTATACATACCTAGTGAGTGAGAACCCACGGGACGACAGGGTCCGTCCCGTTATAAGCGTCTCTGAAGCATTGCTGTCATAGAACTCATAGGCCGCAATGCGCTGCACTGGCTGCAGCCACAGGGCTGAGCCATGAGCCTTTCTTCAGCCAGCTATTTTGGATACGTCGACATCTTTTACAAAGAAATGATCTCCGATGATCTCCAGGTCCTTGTTGAGCTTTTCTGTAGTAGAGTCTTTCTATAGGTATATTGTTGGCCATCGGAATGTACTGTGGGTTTTCGTTTCTATGCCTCGATGTGTGAAGCACCGGTGTAGAATCTGTGCTGTCGTCGCAAAATGAGACGGGGCAATCTCCCTTTGGTCAGACATGCTGCTAGTGCCCGCCGACATCTTCCTATCCAGGAGGTCTTTGCGGCTGTCTTCCCTTCCTTTTCATACTGTTGAGTGCCCATCTGCGTTTCCTACCGTATCCCTTTCGGATGATTGAGAATGATATTCGATTTTATACAAATCCTTTGCGGATTCTACTATGAGAAAGAAGTTAAAGGGGCTCGAGAGGGGCGGGGGCGGGGTAAATGCGCTAGGCTCGCTTGAATTGAGCGCGTCGTACTTTTCCTCACGCGTCAACCCAAAGGTTCATAAGTTTGAAATCTCAATGCACTGCAAGAGCTTTCAGGAATATCTCAGTTAACAGCTAATTCCACTACTTGAACCTCCAGCTTTGCTCTTCGTCTTTCACAACGCTCCAGCCACTTCAAAACCATGACCACAACGGCCGACGACAACCCCGCCATGCTTCTCCCCGAGCTGACGCTCATCGTCGCCGCAACATCAAAAATGGGCATCGGACTGCGTGGTACACTTCCTTGGACGGGCTTGAAGAAAGAAATGGCATACTTTGCCCGCGTAACAAGAAAAGCGCCGAGTCCCGGCGTACGTTCCCTCCAGCTCACCATAAAAGCCCCTGCTAATACCATTGTCAGACAACCAATACGGTAATAATGGGCCGCAAAACCTGGGGCAGCATACCTCCACGCTTCCGCCCGTTGAAGGAGCGGCAGAATATCATTATTTCGCGCTCCCTCGAACGATCCTCGTCTACCGAATCCCCAGTTGTTGGCTCCCTCCCCGAAGCCCTCAGTCTACTATCTCAACAATCAACAGCATCCGAATCCGGATCCAAGACCGGGAAGGCGTTCATAATTGGAGGCGCACAGATATACGAGGCGGCATTGGAGCTGAAACAGGCAAGACGGATATTATTGACGCGGATATTGTATGATTTTGAATGTGATACCTTCTTTCCGGTGGAGCTCCCCGAGAGCGGGGCGGGGAGTGGGTGGCGGAGGAAAGGGCAAGAGGATGTGGATGCGTGGGTGGGGGAAAGTGTTCCTGGGGAGGTGCAGGAGGAGGCAGGAACAAAATACGTTTTTGAGATGTGGGAAAGGGATGATTAATTCAGAAGAGCCATCTATGAAACCAAACCTCAGTGGTGTATATCGTGGTTGCAGGAACCCAACTCTCGACCAACCTTAAAGAAGGCTTTGATGGTGGGGTCTCTTCCTCAGGGAACAGTATTCCGACGCGCAACGATAAGTTGCAGCCTCGACCTGATTGTTTGTACACCTGGTGCACCCAGGTTTCGAAACGCCGTTGATTGCCGCGTTGTGTTGACACTCGGTTGAGTTCGAACTTTGTTACTTCCGCGTAATGCCGTTGATCAATCTGCATGCCGTCTGAAGCATTTGTATGTCGACTTTTGTTTGCATGCCACTTTGCAATTAGGAAAGTCACGCGCGTTCGGGTTTTCGTCTGCGAGTTGCTAGGTCGTGTTTTGCAAATGCATGACCGGGTTAGACGTAGTAGTTGAGTCTACCTCTATTTGCTACTTTTTTTTCCATGCGATGAAGCTAGCAATGCTGAGACTCGTACTCATGTTATCCGTGATAATCGTTGTCCTGCATGATGCAATCCTTATGAGAGTCCAGTGCTTGAGCAGGTTTCTTCTAGCCTCGATACGGATTATGTTTCTATTTACTTCAAGTCGCTGAAGCCAATCCTTACACGGCTGGAGTTTACCATCTACAGTTCACATACATACGACCATGCAATAAGCTTACTATATGAACGCCAAGTTGGATCGGGCAGTGGTTGATGCACGGAAATGAACAGCAAGGGACGCAAAGGTTTTATTTCTGAAACAAGAAAGCACAAAAGTTCTTCATGCTTCCTATTGGAACCTCCTGAATGCGTGACTATCCTGTCTTGAATTTTGCTTAACTGCTACAAAAGTCCAATCCAAAATAGACATCGTCTAATTGGAAATCAATGAGACCAACATTATATTCATTACTGCTGGAATAGGAGATATCGAAGACCAGCTTCCCTCGTATCAGCACCTAGAGTACGCAAACCACGAATCAGCGGGTAATCTTCCTTTGCTTCAAGTGGTTCTAACCTGCAAAGCCTGTTCTTCAGACAGTTTGCTATTCTTCATCGTCGATATCAAACAGGTCACCTCCATCCTCAAACTCGTTCTCGAGAAAGTCAATGAAGGTCGGCTGTCGACGAATGGCTCTCAACTCCTCGGGAGTCTCGTTCGGGTGATTGACCATGTATACGTTGTAGCAGTCGATGGCATGCTGTTGTTGGCGTGTGGGTTTGAATCGCTTGGTAACCTTCTGCGAGCCGTACTACTACTTATCAGCATGTTCTTGCAGAGTGGGTCAGAAAAATGACGAACAAGGTTCCAGCGCAGAACAGCCCGAGTAAGATTGCGTTCAAGAACACATAGATTGGCGTTGACCATGAATTTATTACTGTTCCCTTGTTAGAATGCCCTTGACGTTACACTTCTCCCGGGAGGGTATTTACATCGTAGGCATCTTGTTGTCCGTGCTCTTGCTTCCTCACCGCGGGATGTGTGTTGTAAGGAACTTGTGCCGTAAAGAGCGTGTGTTGTAAATAGCGTTTTTTGTAAAGAGCGTGTGGTGAAAAGAGCGTGATTTAAAAGGAGTGTGTTGAAAAGAGCCAGCCTTGCACAAAGGTCAGTGAATGATTCAAACAGCTTTACACTGTAAAGTAGTGTCCCAGGCGCTGCTCTCAGAAGATAGTACTTACAAGATGTTAGTGCAGAGTCGAAGACATGGCCAAGGTGTTTTGTGACACGACTGTAAAGCCCACGGAGTGACTGCAGTTGTTGTCGACAACGAGGGAATAAAGAGGGAATTAGAAAAGAAGAGGAAGAAGAAAAATTATAACCGCGGGCTTTAGACTCGCGCGTCAAATTCCACGTGCTTGAACAGACTATGATTCACATCTCAGAACTTACTATGATTGATTATTTGCCGGCTGTCTTGTACTGGTTGGCGGACAGCAGGTTCTATCCGGAATCTTTAAGCGAGTAGCACTCCACAACAACACTTGCCAGTTATGATGGCCGGACAAGAAAAGAACGAAGGAAAGTGAATCCATTGCTTATTTAGTCAGTCTGAGGTGCTTGCCTATATCACACATCCTGGATATGTCACCTCCAGCTATCGGACAGTTCCCCAAGGGCTCCGAAACTATAGCTTCAAGTGCCCTCTTAGCCACAGTTGAAAAAGGAGTTCTAAAATGTATATATCCCTTATATTAGGATGAAACCTTAGTAAGTATACGACGACGTATTTGCATTAAAGCTCGTTGCATGCGTAAACTCAATAATATCGCACGCATTTTCATTCGTACCTAAATGTCCAAAGTCACTTCACAGGGCAAAGCGTTAACTTCCTCCCATTTTCCATGCTGCTGCTACACTTGTATCTCAACCCAACCATATTCTTTCCGTACGATTATAGTTAGGTGATACCACGAGGAATAATCTCCTGCTATCAAAGGAGGGAGAGTGGGTGGAAGTGTATGTGCAAGGGGTTTGTAAATCAAACAGCATAATCAAAAGGCAGAGGAAATGGAATTGGATGAATGTATATTGCAAAAGTCGCTCAACAAGGTCATATTTGAAATTAATGGTAACTCGAATACAAGCTCTTTATGATTACAATTCGAGTATGTAACGTGAGATGAGATACTGCCGTCCTTAGCCATCTTGTCTATCCCTGGTAGTACAAACATCTTCATAAACATACATCTCATCACAAACATATCAATACAATGAGGCTGCCCACTCAGGAGACCAATTATGTCTGCTTCTTGGCAGGCAATGGCTTGGAAGGTGCCTTTTCAAACGGCGTGTCCATCATCTTGCTTCTCAACGCCACCAACGCACCCTCTGACTCTGGGCTGCCGAATGCCATCATAACTTGCATAACCGTCTCATCATCTACAGCATCCAATTTCGCCAGCGCCCTTCTCATGTAGCTGACAATTTGCGCGAGCCGCTTGATATCGACGTTTTCGCTAGCTTTGAAAACGTTTCTCCAGATCGCAGAGGCTAAAACAGCATCATCCTTTGCTATTCCCTCATCGTATGCTGCAAGCACACCTCTCCACTGGATAAAGAGATCCTTCAGGTATTTGTTTCGTGTGCCACTCGCATTCATCCCATGATTCAGCACCATCTTGTTCTCGGCATCGAAGAAGAAGTGATCGAGGATGTGTTGCTGCCAAATTCTGGATACGCTGGGGTCGAAACAGCGGAACCGTACAGTGAGAAGGTAGACGTGCAGCATCGTTACTTGCGACCAAGTGCTGAATGTGGGGTTCAAACCAGTTTCTATTCTATGTCAGCTCAATTGTAACGCACATCTGACCTGGTATTGATATACCAGTATGCCACCAGCCTTCCCCAACTCCTAGATCTTCCCCGTCCTCGGTCTTGGGCGTTTCTGCATCACTATCCTGCGCCTGAGGTACCGTGTAGTCTGCATGTCGCGCACATTCCTTGTAAAGCTCTTCTGTCGCTCCGTACGCTGAGTATGTCCCCATTATTCCACCTGTTGGAGGTGATTGTAAGGGGGCTCCCGCTGCAGCTACGGCCGAGGAGTCGCTCACTGTCGAGCCATTGGCTGTGGTAGTGCCTTGCCCAGTGGGTTTGGGTGTGACGGGTGGTATCGAGGTATGAGGTGTGGTGGGATTGTCGTTGTCTGGGTCAAGTATAGCAAAACGTCTGTGGGCGGCTGTGAACGCTCTGGAAGGAGCCGTGAATCTCGTCGTTGGGGTTTGCGTCTGTGTTAAACAGTTAGAAAGTGCTGATATATGGGATGAGAAGGCACAAACCCGAGTGACAAATCGCGATTGACGCTGGAGTGTCCACAGACATGAGACACAGGTTTTTGAAGCCATTGACTATGTTGATTGTATACGGAATGTATATGGTAAGGAGTAGTCAACAAGTCAAAGTTTCGTAGATCTCAGATGAACCATGTCATGATCTTTAGTGCAGGGGTGGGTTCACGGATAAACATTCCACCTAGCGTTTAAACCCCCCCCTTTTCCGCTACCACCTTCTTACTGTTGGTCACTAGTAGTAGTACAATAAACACATCAGATGCCTGGGGAATACTAACAACAGTATACCAAATTATATGCGCATTAAAAATCCGACGAGTAATGTGTTCTACACCTATTACCAATCTATTAGTCCCTTATAGTTGAGCTCTCCACCCATCTCTCTTTGTGGACAAGAACTGCTTCTCTAGCAATCATAACTCATGAATCATAACGGAACCTCCTTCTCGTTTCCCTTCTTCCACCCAACTCCAATCCAAGCCTTCATCCCAATCCTTACTGCCCCGTCCTCCAGCGCCTCGTACGTTCGCAACTTCGTCAGTTCCTCCTTGAGTATTGGCCTCGCCTGGGAAAGTTCCTCCTCGCTATACCCTTCAAACAGCATTGGTGCAGCCAGCATCATGTTGTCCACCAACCCATCCAGACTAGTGGCACTGACGGAAGTTGCAAATGGTCTGACTTCAGCGTTATTCCCAAACCCGCCGTCTTCGATCTGCTTGAGCAGCCACGACCCTCTGAGGACTTCGGGATCTATCTTTAGCATGTTTGATGGCTCTTCGTGTGGTCGAATCATCATTGCTGTTTTGGAGAAAGCAGAAAGCCACACGCGATCTGTAAATGTCAGCTTTCTTCTCTGGAATTTGGGGTCACAAGCCAGAACTCACCTGCCCACATCGAAGTCACGGCAGTCCCACCAACTTGCAAGACCCGATACATCTCCTTGATCGCTTGAAGTGAAAAACTTGGGTCATTAGGCACGTAAATCCCCATATTCGTAAGCACATGAGTGAACGTATTGCCCGCCAACTTGGAAAGGTCGCGAACATCAAGTGTATCCGTCTTTACATTCTTCCACTTATCATTCTCAATTCTCTTCTGTACTTCCTCGATCATGCTTTGTGATAGATCTGTGGCCAGGATTTTGGTCTCAGGATGGAGCAGCTTGACTTGCTCGGTTACAATTCCCGGACCGCAAGCATTGTCCAGAACATATGAGGAAGAAGTGATCGGTGGAGACGTGATACGGACCATTTCGAACGCTACAATACGAGTACAGTTGCCTGTCATACGCTCATAGTTTGAGGTGAACGCCGTCTCCGAGAATATAGAGGTCGACATGATGTGAAAGATGTTTGCGAATTTAGAAGCGAATTTAGAAATACTCATTTGTTTGAAGATCCTAAAGAAATTTGAATCAAAAAAAGAGGGGGTTTTCTGGCGACTTTGGCACTTCTTATAGATAATATAAGCATATTATCAGGACAGCGAAATGTGGTGCAGTCACTGCGGTGAGTTATCCACAAGTGCTATATCGAAATAGTACCAAAGAAACTATCCGAAAAGTCTCCGTTATTCTTGAATCTTGATTTATGAGCCAATTGAGAACATTCAAGCTAAATCTTGCCCGTCGATAGCCTTTAAAAAGCCTCGGGGTATTAGTATGTCTCCGCGGAGTCACTGCCGATCAGCAAATGCCTCCGAAGGCTCAACCCAAGCTTAGGACTTCAAGGCATAGTATTGCGTGAGCACCAAGATCTCCATCTTCCTTATTTTAGGTACTTCCTGGCCACTTCTGCCTACAAGCTCAGCTTGAAAAGAAAGAATAACTCAAACTAGGACCCTTGTGAATTTTCTTTCTTCTTTTTTGCTCCTTCGTTTCAGGTAGTGTAATATATATTTCTGTGCGTAATTTTATACTCCCGAGTCAAACGACTCGGGTATCCCCATCCTATAATTTCTTCGCCTTCTCAAAAAGCTTGCTTTGCCCAGTACTCTCTTACGCTGTCAAGGGTATCATAGCAATCGCATAATATTTCCAAACTCAATTATTCCACCAGTGTTTCTTCTTGACCTTCCCCAGTCCCGCCATCTCCTCTGGCTTCCTGTCGCTCTGCAACGCAGCACCACGGTACCTCCATCGTCGCCGCATCTCAACACCCCACCATTTGCCCACCTTCTCCGCATCCATGACCCATTTTGCGGGGCCATCCGTGGTTGCTGTACCGTATTCCTTCGCCACAGTCTTCATCAGCCCTTCAATGCTGTTCTCTTCCAAGGGGTGCTGTTCGTGTGGATCACGAGAGTTATCTGTGAAGCGATAGACGCCGTTCTTGCAGACTGGAAGTATCAGCCGGTACGGAACCGCTGCTGAGGAGACAGAGAGAACTGCTCCTCCTGCATTGAGAACGCCGACGTTCCATTGCTGGCGGCCGTTTCGCTCTTTCACAAAGGGCCGGATGAGCGATTGACCTTCATATTGATGGATCAAGTTCGACGCAATCTCCGTATCCTTTTCATTTAACGATTCAGTCTGTGTCAGCAAGTCCAGGATGGTAGGTATGATAGACATCGATGTGGCATTCAGCTCAAGCTGCATACGTGGCAACGAAGGATGGTGGAACAGCAATGGGACACGCAGGTTACTAATATGTCCGTTTTCAAATGTTCCTCGCACCGGAGAATCTTCTTTGAATGCCCAGCCGTGATCACCGACCATGACTACGAGCGTTTCATCCGCGACGTCCATCTCTTCGAGCACGTCCATGATGTCGCCTATCCAGCCATCAGCGAACTTAATCGTGTTGAGGTAGCGGTTAAGTGGATGCTCGCTTGTCCAATGGGATTGTCGCAGGTAATCGATATTCTTGCCGAAAGCTGCGGGTGTGTTCCATGGGTGATGCGTGGAACCTGTGAGATGTGAGACGAAGAGACGTTGGTGCTTTTCCTCGGCCTCACGAAAGAGGTCTTTGAGATATAGCTTGAGTTGTGTCTCAGGGTACCCGAAGTAATTGGATTCTTTCTCCGTTGGCGGGTAGTGGTTTGACGACGGATCAGCAAGAGTTTCTTTCACAATTACTTCGCCAAACCCCAGATGTTTGTTGAGCTCATCCTGATGATCGTATTGGTCTGTAATAGACTGGAGGTATACTGATCTCCATGGCATAGATTTGCGATTGGTTGACTCAGAACCCTCAATTTCGGGCTCGGGCGTCTTCTCATGAGACTTTTTGTTGTGGTTGAAGAGATTGAGAATGTTGGGAAGACATGGCTGATAAATTTGACGTCCTACCTCTACAGTAAAGTCAACAGGAAGAGGCTGCACTCCACAATGGCTTCCAAGGATACTCTTCAAAGACGATGTGCTTCCAGTGGAGGCTCCCACGACATTGAGGCCTCCCATGTCTTTCCCCAAATTCCTCCAGCTTCCTGGTCTAGCAGATGCAAACTCCAAGTCCCGCTCTTCAAAGCCGCTCCTTTCACCAGTGAGCAACTCAGCGCTCCGAGTAAAATTGGCGAATTTCGTACTCGCCTTGCCACGGTTTTCTCCCGAGGAATAACTCTTCATAATTTGCTTATAAAGGTAAGAGTCCTTCTTGAAAGGGAAAACATCTTTACGGGTACTTTCCAAAGAAAGGACCAGCACATGCTTAATCGCAACCTTGTTATTTCTAAGCGTGTTGCTGAGCGATTCCAGTAAGTCTTGATCCAAGTTCGAGATTTTCAGTGGATCATCACTTGGGTTGTAGTTAACTCCTTTGGAATTATCCACGTCCATGGCCCCAACGCTTGCATCTGACTCGTTATACCAGCGTCCAAATCCATTTACCACTTCGTCAGGGAGCCATGCCGGCCGTTCCAGATGCCGATCCGCTTGGTCATCGAAGGGGATGCCTGTTGGACTCCATCCCGGGAATCTATCCTTCGGGGGTTCCCAGAAATCACTATCAACCAGTTCCAATAGAGGAAATGGAGGGATATCATCCGAAAAGCCGGCCTGGCACACTTGGTCCGCATTTTCGGTCCAGATCTCCACCAGCGTATAAGGAATCGACCCCGACATGTGAGCGAAAGGGAAATGTCTCGGACGTACAAGGAGGAGGATTAAGACCGTGATGGCTGGCTTGAGAAATTTGATTCGAGTGGTCCATCGAGAGCACCTGCTGTACTTATTGGGAACATCCGGAAAATCGTCCTCTGAGTTGTCAATAACCAGGCACTCTTCTTCCGAAGAAAGTGAGTGATAATTAATTCCTCTCTCTGGGCACGTGCTCGTGTCAGTAAACCCCTCCTTTGTTACTGACCTCAAACGGAGACCTGTAAATGATTTTACGGCAGTAAAGATCAGACGCTCCATTCCATTGTATAACGGCTGTGAAAGCAGCCGTGCTGCCACGACCAGAGCACTGGTAACAGCTAATGCTCGAACACCTCCCGACATAAGTACTTTCAACCCTGCTGGGTCTTTGGCGACATTCTGTGCAGCTCCCCACTTGATCTCTCCTCCCGTCTCTAAATAAAATGAGATCCATGATGATGATGCTCCAACAATGCAAAGACTTGTAGATGGTGTTAGCATGATGTAAAACGAACAGTAGAAGCGTACTGACCTAATGACCCCTCGAATCAAGGACAAGGGTGCTGAAAGCCAGCCATGCGCGGTGGCTTGGACTAGTATCCAGAATAAGACTGCGTTCAGCACGTCCAGCGCGATGAACGTGGGCAGATATAGAAGGTACAAGAGTGGTGGTAACGATGTGACATGGCTATAGAGGTGCAGTAATTTCGGGACAGCTGCTGCAATGACCAGGAGAGAATACTGGAAAGGAGGTCCCCAGAAGTGTCGGATATCAAAGGCAGATTTACCCATGTTGGATGTATTACAAGTGGATCAACACTCCCATTGATCAATTCAATAATTAAAAACACTCATTTCCAAAACATGCCAGAAAATGAAGAAGGTTTTTTGACGTCGGCAGGGCTTGCGTGAGCGGAGTGTTTGATAAACAGCTGAACAGGGCATGCTAGAGAGGACAAGCAGATCGAACGAAGGGAAAGGAGTGGTGGAAGCAAGGATAAATCTTTGTACAAAAGAAGAAGAGCAAGAGGAGAGGAAGAGCCCAGCAAGTCTTCTTTCAAGACGGGCTGGCTATGGCAAAGAGCGGCCGCGCCACACCTCATTTGCTTCTTACACGCGACATCTGCACGCTACCTAAATTAATTGTGCAATCAATCAATCAGCCTTATATTCACAAATGAAATGGACCCGGGGAAGGCTGTTGGCATATAGAGAGAGATAGAGTTCTGATTGCTTCCATCCGAGGATCTGGCGGAGGATCAGACACAAAACCCTTAGCAACCCAACTCCAACACATGTATCCAGAAGCCATCTTTGGCGGTCCTTTCAGACTCTTTTTGCGTAAATAATTAATGACTCGGAAAATGCAGATCGATGGAGGGGAAGGATTTAGCTGAAAGGGGCTCTTGAAGCCCCCGAGTACAGTAATCAACTGCACATCCTTCAGGGGCTTTCGTTGCCAGCAACATTGGGAGCCAATGCTCATGAGTGGGTGAGCTCGTATAGATCGACCAGTGTTTCATTGTTTCACTGCGCCTCAACGCCTGTATTGATCGTCCATCTTATTGTTTCACGTAATATCCGTCGTCGCATAGGAGCGATGGATGGGCGATTACTTGTTGATGGATTTCACGAAAATGTTTTGGTCGTCGTGTTACTCGGCAAAATAAAAAGCACGTCCCCTTTACTAGGCCCATATTGGCAAACATAAACTGGGCGATCTGGGTATAATCCGTCCACTAGTTTATGTTTGCCATTCGATACGTATAATCTAAGAAGTCACATAGACTGAGAACATAAACTGTTATACAAATGGACATAATTCTAAAAATGAGTTTATGCTCTGACATAAACTAGAGTAGTAACATTTACAGCAATAATTTTATGCTCTCAGTTTATGTTTGCCAATATGGGCCTTAGATTAGGTAGGTAGCCCACGCCACGCATCATTTTCGGGGTTTCCCACACTCTATCTCAGCACAACACCAACAAATTCGGTTTCCTTGACTTTCTACCAGCGCCGTGTAGAATACCGAGTAACGCACGATAATGCCGGCGGGAACGATGTCTCTTGAAGACAGTACCGCACCTGATCACGGCAATCTTGTAGGTTCTGACGACGAATGCGAGGTCGAGGACCTTGCCGAACCTCGAGAACGGTATATTGAGGGCTTTTACTACCCTATATGTATCGGAGATGTCCTCGATCAGAGATATCGCATATAGCATAAACTCGGCCACGGTGGCTACTTTACTGTCTGGATGGCATACGACATGCAGACGAAGCGTGATGTGGCCCTCAAGATTCATGTTCCGGAAGCGAGGGAGAGAATGAGCTTAGTATCCATAACGAAATTATTCTGAATGTACATGACACCTCACATATTCTTAAGTACGAGAATAGCTTCTAACTGCGAGATTAAAACAATCAGAATCACTTAATCTTGGTGTTTCCAGTATTGGGTACAAGCCTAGGTTCCTGTTCGAGGCAAACGTCAACAAGTGCCCGTATCTCCGCCACGAGGCAGCTGCTAAACGCTCTAGAAAGCCTTCACGGCGGTGGAATTGTACACCGGGGTAAGTTAATTATACCTCGCTACCCCTTTGTACACATGCTAATATATTCTATAGACTTGAATTATCGAAACGTTATGTGGGGTATCTGCCTTTTCAATGATTATTTTCAATGGTTATGACATAGATACAGAATACGAGCATCTTGGTTAGCCACAAAAGATAAAGTTGTACCTATCTTCCGGGTCAATGGAGAGATTGTTAAGCCAACCATGGTCTCCAAGGTTCTGCTCCGAGAGACTGTCTGTCTCAGCGACTTCGGGCATGCGATTAAAGCCGGAACTTCTGTAACCCAGCTACGTGTGCCTTTTCTCAGAGCTCTGTCTCGGTTTCCGCCCTCTTTTGGAGAACCGGGAGCCCCGCGATCGTGTCCGAGATAGTTGCCTTTTTAGGTCCGCTGCCTGAACACTGGAAGCGCGATTATAAGGGTGCCGGCACAGGCGACGATTCGTGGTATGATCAGAGCAAGAAGCCTTCCAATCCCCTCGAAGCATTGATCTTGCGCGCCAGACCAGAGATCAGTGACACTGAGGGGAGTCATTTACTATCCATTATGTCTAAAGGATTTTGTTATTTGCCAGAATCTCGTATATCGGCAGAGCAGCTTCAACAAGACGCTTCGTTCAAAGCTATCATGAATATATACGGGCATTGTATATAGGCGGTAGTGGAGCGCACAGAAGGGTGTAAGCAAGGGGACCAGACGCTGGGTACCCATCGTTTATTAATTCTTTACCTAGCTAGGCATAATACGAATCACTACCAAGATCTTAACTATGTAGCCGGCGCGCTTCTCGAGAAGATGAGCCTGGAACGGGGTATGGAGTACCTCGACCGAATTGAGTCTGGGGAGGGAGCGGACTATGAGCATGAACTGAACGAGTTAAAGCTGAGGCTGAGTCAACAGCTTGGCATGGAAGGAAACTGTAACTTTTAGCAGGAAAATGGAACGGTGTTCTACCAAGATCCGGCGGCGTGCCCTGAAGTGAAGATTTGGGGTCTTTGGGGAAGTGATAAGGCAGACAAGGTGATGACCGTACACGCACCTTGATTTCAATGCACCAGAAGCACATCAAAGAAAGCCATCAAACTACTCAATCCTTGATTCCCAATTGTTCTCAACAACTACTGTTATACAGAATTTTACACTTTCTCCAGTATTCCACGCGAATGTTCTGTTGGAGCAGAAACGAGCAACAAAGCCCTGGTCCATACTATTCGTTTTTGTCTCTCGGCGTTCAAGCTCAACGTTTCGCTGCGAGACGATGGCAATGAAGCGTGTAATGGTAGTCTAGAAAGTAAATATAGGGAGCAACAAAACGGACTGGAGTTGAGTGGATACTGAGGAATATAAACGAGCTCGTCATGCACAACAGATTGAATTGTAAAATGCTTTGACGGAAGTAAAGAATCGTGGGATGTGCAAAAAAGCAAATGATGTAGCGCCTGTTGTGTTTTGATATCTTCGGGTAGCAGCATAAACAGCACTCGCTCTTCACTTGATGTTGCCTCCACATGGCATGAGCCATTCGCCAGTTTCTATCCCACCTTCTGCACACAATAAGCTCAGTCGTGATATCTTTATCATTCTGGAACGTGGCTCGGGTTACCAGCGTAGCGGTGACGCCTATCCCGGAATATACTGGCTCTGGTCAATCCCCAATACCGAGCGGCAGCATTAGTGATACGACGTACATTGTACTCTGTAACAAATGACTATCAAAGCTGTTTTGCTCCAACGAAATAGAAGGAAGCTTATATGTCCAATCCGCTTCGTGCAACAGCTGGATAATGAATGTGGTAGGCACTTGCATACCGTGAATGAAAGAATATGAAAGAGGTGAACTGACTTGCAGAAAATGACAAGAATACTTTCCTGCCAGTTCAAGCCAATGTTTATCGGCAATGAGTAGACTTATTAAACTCCATCATCTCAAAGAACACAGGAAAGTTACCTATCATTGTAGATTCCAGAAGCCCCAAATGAATCACAATGAAATTTCAAACCTCTCCCTGGCCTGGTTTCGATCGTCAGCCCATTCATGCACTGTCCCGCGACGCCAAGCATGGCTTGCAGCAGTTCAGTCGGATCGAAGTCTCGTTGCTTTATCTCGCATTCGAGCCCGGGTGTTCATGTCGAGCGCCGTGTCATGAGTAGTCTTGACGAAGACCTTGACTGTGTTTTCAAGTTGTGGCTTTTTCAACGGGCCTTGGAACCTGAAGTCAACCGGGTTGGTGGCACCGCTCTGGGCATTAGGCGGGATGCAGCAATTATTAGCTGCATTGATGTTTGCCCCTTTGAAGGGGCAAAATATGATTTTCTAGAATCATAGAAATCGCATCCTTAAATAAACACCAGAGCTTGTAACGTTCAGGAAAGAGATTTCTTAGACGCCTGCGAACACTCTTTCCAAAACCGCCGGCAACGACTGTTCCCCTCTAGTCTACAATAAAACGCATTGGAGACTCCGCCAGAACCGCGGACTCGGGATTCGGCGCCACTTGCTAGAGGCTCCAACTTTCTTGAGGCTCGGCGGGCTGCAAATAACGTTTTGCGATTGTTCATTTTCGCCTGGATCGGGACTAACACCTCGTCGCCAAAAGGAGAAGGTCCGTACGGGATACCGTCACGTGTTATCGTCTGACTTCCAATTTCTCGGTCTGACTCACGAGCCCCTATTCGAAGAGAAGATAAGTAAACGAGTGTTGCGTGAAGGCGTTTCAGTCCGTGATACTTCGTCAATTGAAGAACTCTTGGAATATGGCCGCCAACTCCAACCAACAACAGCGGAAGGAGGTAGGCGATGCTCCCCGAGTCATCAACCCCACTCCTGAAGAATTGAAGGCATCCGCCTATGATACGCCCAACATCGAGGCTGCCATGGTAGCACTTCATCAAGATGGCTTTGTTGTGCTCAAGAATGTCGTGGACGTTGCTCATGTTGACCATATCAATTCGTATATGACTGGTGACGCAGATGAAATCATCAAGAACAATGCTAAACCATTCAACCAAGGAGTAAAGTGTTCGTTTGACAACCCTTCTTTTGGAATGTTTCTGAACTCTGTCAGCAAATATACTCCAAGGTCCGCCTTTGAAAGACCCCGAATATCTTTACAATGATGTTTTCTTCAACCCTTTCGTAATCCAACTTATGAATACGTGGGTTCAGCTTCGCCTCACTTTTCATCTCAAGACTGATTCTGGGAGAGTAGGTATCTGGGAGGAAAACCGATTTGGAACTTTGTGACCGGTAACAACGCTTTGCCTCACACAAAGGGGCTTCGCCAACCAGTTCATAAGGACATCACTTTCTTCCATCCTCAGGTACTTTTGCGTAACCCCATTCCCAGCACCACTTACTCAGTGTCTTCTTCAAGTGCCCATTCTACGTGATTGCCAACGTGCCCCTATGCCCCTTTAACCCTAGCACTGGGTCAACGGAGTTCTGGTTGGGGTCGCACGCCTCGACTTCAGGCCACGAGCAAATGATCGCTACGCCAGAAACGCATCTTGCAAACGCAAGACTGGTTGTAGGAGAGCCGACAACGAATGTTCTAGACCGAATCAGAGAAGAAAGAAGGAAAGTCAGACCTCCCATTCAGCCTACCTGTGACAAAGGGGACATAATGTTGAGAGACTTGCGATCATGGCATGCGGGAATGCCGAATGAAAGTGACGAGTACAGAATCATGCTCGCTTTGGGCTACCAGGTGAAACAATCCCTCTACTTGACCATTCCCTCACCCAACTGATACTGATGTCCACCCGTTACTGGTGGGCGAAGCTGACTTATGTGAAAAGGCACAATGGTACCCGAACCATACCCTTCGCACGAAACTTCCCCTAAGCCAAGGCAACTTCTTCATGAAACACGCAGGCCAGCATGTAGAAGTTCGCGCGAACCTTCTCCCCGATGACAGCGACTTTGGAACGCTGAATGACGATTTCCAGTTTAGACCTTCGGAGTGAGAACACATGGGGGAGTCGCTGGGGAATCTGAAACATTATCCGCCGATTCCACTCAATAACGTCCCGCTCCATTTAAATATTATAGTACACGTTGAACGCATGTGGCGGGTGTATTCGACTCTGTTGCCCCATCGCATGACCCGGTTTTTGACACTGATGGTAAGCTTATTGAAGCCACCAGGCTAAAAGCTCTTAAAGCAGTGCTCCCTTCATCCGAGATTAGAAGGTGATGGGTAGTTGGGGTCGGCATTGTAGGGAAAACAATTTTTGAGTATGATGCAGCGAGGACTGATGAAGACCGAGTGATTCCGGCACCATACGTTTGTTTTGTACATACATGAACAGGAGAGGAAGGGAAACCGGGCCACAAGTTGATGACTTTCACCACGTGAATTTTGATACTGCTGAAAAAATGGCTTATGCGAGCTTAAGTTTCGCAGAGAAAACAGTGTACCAAGATTGTAAAAAGAAAGAAACTGAACCATGCGATAATACTCCAAAGTTTTGGCAGTGCGTCTCAGAGCTTCCAAGTCACGTGATCAATTAACCAGCTTGGCCATGGCGTAGCTCAGTTTCAATACTCCGTAAAAAGGCTCCTCGCTGTCTTCGTCAACATGACTCCAACATCAATTGAAGCTCAATTCAACCTCACAGCGTGCTTATTCGAGTCGAACTTTGAAGCTGACGACACTGAAAAACAACAATACCTACCTCGTTCGTATCTCGGTCGAGCAGTCAGAAATGGGGTTAATCGCCAGTTCACACTCTATCCAACGATGTGCTGGACTGCACACCGAATTGTTCCACACACCACACCACGTCGTACATGTGATGCCGAGTTGATGACTCTGCCATTTAGGGATGACTGCCAACAAACCAATACCAACAACAACAATACCAACACCATAGCAACGCTCCTACGATGATCGTGAATTCTCATACCGGTACGAACTCGATAATCTCGGATATATATTAAGAGGAAAACCTGGAGTCCTGCTGTATGCGCGAAGTATTTGCCGGAATGGCAGGGTTCTACCCGCAACAATCCTGCGACAGTCCTGATGCGGAAGGTACTCTGCTCTGGCCGTTTATTGCCTCACTCTGCAGAAGGCAGGCAGGTGCAGATGCAGGAGCAGGGTCAAGGTTTTGTGGTACCTTTTCCACCCGTAGTGATGTGACATCTGATAAAGTACGGTATACAGTAGTGCTTCATCGGCATCAGCGGCGGTATTTAACGGTATACAGTATGGAGCAGAGAACAACTTGACCTGCTCGAGTAAAAGGCCGTTCGCTCAGTACAGGAGTCACGGCGCAAAGGCTTCAATTCGTCAACATCCCAACTCTCTGGCTCGTATTCCGAAGCCCGGCCCGGCGACACCCAGATACAGCACATCACTACTATATCACATAACTTGCTTTTTCGCCAACGCCAAGGGACTTGTTGATACATCCATGTTATGGCATGTGCCATACTGTGGTACAGTACTTCCAGGTTCCCCCCAAATCTCGAGTATACTGTGCACACACCTCGGTCAACCCCGCTCTGAAAATTCTTCGACCTTGGAATCTCGCATCACTCCCAACATTTCTTTCTCACTCTAACTCCTAGAGTACTAGCTACCTGGGCCTCCGCTGGGGAAGCTCGGGGTTGGACGCCTCTCCCGGCTTAGCGACTCGTCTTGGCTTGACCCCGCATGTCACTATATGCTTAATCCATGCCCCGCACTCTTCACCCTGTCCAAATGCGCAACCACCTTTCCTGTTCCTTACAGCTCGTCCGGTTTTTTCAAAGTCTAGTATGGAGCTACTCCGGGATACCCTAGCTGCGCATCTCGGACTGACACCATCAATGCAGCTAGCTGAGTATAACGTCGTATCTCTCCGCATCCCAACATCTCGCCGAGGTTGGGAACTGCAGTGCGACTCTCGCGGCTCGCATGCACATGGGCCGTTATCGTCGTGAAGTGACAAAAATCACATGCAAGCTGGGTGGAAACTGGAAAGCCTCAATTGCTCACCAAGTAGTGAGTGAAGTATCAACTGGCCGGACCTTGTTCCCCGGAGTGAGCCACTCAGCCAGGTTCTCCGCTTCTCTCCGTACACCTCTATGTCATTATAATCTCATCTTACTCTCTTTGCTTTCATTTCACTCTTATATGAACCAAGATTAATCATGTTCGGTGTAAAGGCGTAGTCCGTACAGTTATGGATCTTTGTGCACCGCTGACGTCCGCAAAATTTGTTGGTAGCACTGATTATTGGCCCTAGCGGAAGCTTTTAAAAAGCCCTTCTCAAGAATTCCCAAGTTGGGCCTTGATTTTGATCCCTACCCAAGCTACCCAATCACTTGCACTACCTGCAGGCCGATCACAATCTTTATTGGCAAGCTTGACAGAATGTGGCAGTTCGCCGATAGTTTTAATCTGAATTTTGCTGCGGGGAAGCATCGTCCCAATCACCGAGCAGTCCAGCCTTGCATATGATCTCACCATCGTACCAAGTATATGTTTCTGAGCTGCCCGCCTTCAGTTGATTCACGAGCTTAGGTAATCCACTGTCGTTCAAAAACTCCTACGTTACTCTTACGGAGATGAAGGTGGTCTTTATCTGGGCTGTTGTCGCCTTTGCTGGCTATGCAACAGCAATTCCAGCATTGACAACTGCTTCCTCAGCAACCGTTACATCAACAATACCCAGGGCCACTGCTACAGTTACCGCGAGTGGTGGAAGCGGAAATGCTTATGCATCGTATCTCTCTTTGGTCGCGGCTGGATCCTACGACGCAGCAGCTTCCCTCTCAGCAGCCGGTGGCTTTGTCTCTGTATCCTCAGGATCATACGCACCACCCTCTGCCTCTTTCGCCTCATTCGCACCAGATACAGTGAGCGGTGCTATCAACAGCTTCGCATCAGGTGCAGTGAGCGGTGGAAGCCCTCACGCATCGTATCTCCACTTGGTTGCGGCTGGATCCTACGCAGCAGCAGCTTCCCTCTCAGCAACCGGCGGTCTTGTGCCTGTAGCTTCGGGATCATACGCACCACCCTCTGCATCATTCGGCTCATATGTTTCAAATACAGTGAGCGGCGCCGTCAACGGTTATGCGTCATATCTTTCATTAGTAGCCGCAGGGTCTTACTCGGCAGCTGCCTCTCTCTCAGCAGATGGTGGTGCCCAAGTATCTGGCGGCGGGAGCCTCGTGAGCTCAATTCCGGCATCATTTTATTCGACTACGCAGGTTACCACGAGTGTAGTGGTGGGGACGACGACGAGTACGGGGGCGGCACCGAGCGCGCCACAAGCAACCGCGGCGGCGGGCAGGATATCGACTGGGGTAGGGATGTTTGGAGCTGCCGCATTGGCGGCAGTGATTGCGCTTTAGAGGAATGAAACTCTTAGATTTACGGTTAATGGGAATTATAATGTCAAAGGTTGGATGGTCACGGCGTTGGCCCGGATTGGGTGGGTGATTGTCTATGACGCCTGACGATCCTTAATTTTAATGCATAGAACGAAGTATGATATACATAGGTGGATAACCCATTCGCTGGACGACACACCACATCTGGTTTGAGAATATATACCCTGGACTATTGATGAATGATTGTCTTTGAATGCCCGTGAAGTTGAAAAAAGCGCTTGTGAATAATCAATTGCAGAAGGAACGTCGTCAGCCTTGCAGACGATCCAGCAGTACGGATAGTGGCAGATCAAACATCCTTCATGTTCCTTCCGGCTCCTTCCCCACAATTGAAGTCATTACCGACATAACATAACTCTCTTGATCCTGAAGGATTTGACATTTCGCGTGTGATGACCCAACATGGTTACAAGTCTCGTGCTTTATTAATCTCCGAATGAAAACTTGAAGCTTTGTATTCTGGCTAAAAGGTTCTGCTGCAAGGTCCCGCCGAGATTTCTAGGGTACGCACGTGGGGGTTTGTAGAACTACATACAAGCTTCAGCTGAGGTCTACAGATGATGGTATTTCGGTCACGTGATAATACGATTCTTGTACATCCAGGGCTACAGTAAAAGATTATATTGATTGAGGGTTGTAACAAATGAGTAACTAGGTTCCATTAAGAATTATGAGAAAAATAAGAGAATATGATAATGTCTGGCGGAATAAAAGCTATGTAGTAGATAGTCACGTGCTCAAAGATCGTCTTCTTGCGACTAGATTCTAGCCTCATCCACTTTTTACAATAGTTCCAGTCTACAGTAGACCCCTCTACCGACTTGGTTCTGGCCCAGCCACCTTTTACTATAGTCCCAGCTATAGTAAACCATGGCATGTGGAAAGCATATCTTGAGAGTTTCAGCCTTTCAGCTAATCAGAGTGGATTTAATCAAGATGACAAGAAAAGCTAAGTGATGATAGGTAGTAAGTCCAAACTTTAAAGAGCTTCAGTGACAGGTGTGGGGAGCGCTTGCGTCCAGAAACAAGACTCTATATCAAGCCATCATTCAGCCTCAACTACTCCGTCCTGCCATGGCTTCTAATCATATAGACACTATCCCGCGAAAAGACCAAAAAAAAGGGAATCCCACGTTCTATTGCTACATCATGTATGGGATATCCACAGATCCAACTCACAATCTCAAACCCCGCCTGCCTTCCCACCCGTAACCTCCCGATACTCAGTCTTGTTCCAATTCCGAGGCAACTGCGTAACATCCCCGGCAACGCAACAACATAATCAACCACCCGGTCATTCAACCTTTCCCCTGCCCCATTCGCCACAGTCGTCCCATCCGCCGTCAACACGCTTTAACTCAAACCCTCTTTCGACGCCACAAGCACTGTGGCACAGCATTCACATTTTCCGTATCCGCTTCCGTGTTCTTCAAAACGTTGTTGATACCAATAACATGGTTCGCGATTGATATCAGCGGGCCGTAGATGGAGGTTGGTGGGACATGGCCGAGCACTTCTCCTACTTTGACGCTGGCGAGCAAGATGGAGATGATGTAGCGGTCGTTGAGTGCTTCCGTCTAGACCTTAGGTGGTAAGGACCATTCTCTCACTAGTACTTGGTCGGTTGGGAAATAGCCTGTCAAGCGGGAAGGTGTCATTAGCGGAGTGCCTAAAGCTTCGTTGGGATTGTACAATGTGTTGATTGCGGCAGTGGCATTGGCAGCGAGAGTGGCTAGCCAGTTTCGGACTCCAGGGTACGAACACCCGATGGGTTGCGTGTAGCGGGAAGTTATAGATGTGTAGGGAGTTGAGCCGGCTGCGGAGGTGAAGGTGAAGGTGATGGGGGAAAGTGAGGCATCGTCTGTGAGGAGTGCGTCGACTGTGAATGTTCCATTTGCCAAGCCGCTTTCGGTGGATGCGGCGAGGAAGATATCAGGATTGATGGCTTCCCACATAGCAAATAGGCGGTCTATTGTCGCGCGATGAAGCCCAGCTTAGAGTATTTGTATTTAGTGAGAGATTCGTGACGGATTGATGGGTACATACGTACAAAGATGAATCAAAGGCTGAGTAGCTGAAAGTCCCTATACTTCCAGTAGTAATAGGAGCTCGGCCGGAGCAAGCTGACTGGTAAGCTAGGTTATGCACGTATCAAAAGGATATACCTGCGGTATTTCCAGTTGACATGATATTCCAGACCAACACTTGTTCGAAGACATCGTACTACGTTGCTCATAGATTCTTCAAGAATACCTAGGCTTTGTTGCCAACACACCGTATTCTTCATCAATTTGCTAAATCCCGGAACACTGTTGGCACTTTCCGCTTTAATTGTGTGATTATAAGTAGACAACGGCGATCCATATTGCTAGGAAACCAGGTTGAGTTCAGCGGAAATCCTTGGAAATTGCAAGTCAAAAGAGAATTGGTAACAGCTTGCAACCCAGACGGCTTATCGATTGTGACAGTATCAGTGGTAACACTGTCTTGCATCGAGCGCATAGCAGCCCAATTCCAATATGAAATGCGAGAATTGTCTGGTGCAGTCTGATACATTGCGGAGTTGTACCTTTTGGCAATGCTTTGAGTATGGTTGGCAAGTATCTGCTACAAATATGCTTAGCCGAGAGAACGTAAACTACCAGAAGAAGTGAGTACCTCGAGAAGCGCCAAGTAAGGCAGATGCAAAGTTGTATATAATACGTCGTAGTGTGTACAATATCAAATCAAAGAAGCTGCGGGGACTTGTTCATAACCGTCTCAAGCGTAATATGGCCTTTCATGGATTCCTATTGGAGATATCCAGTCTTCTTAAGCAATCTCTCATACAAATACAATGTCACCGGCGATCTGAATCTAAGATAGCTTTTCTGGAGTCTGCTGCATCGCAGCGAGTGCTGGGATTCAAAGATACCCTATAACGTTAACTAGAGTCTCATTCTTCCACCCAGAAAGGAAAATACCATGTTGGAACATTGTTTTGAAAATCTGAAATGTTTCTTCTTGCTGGTCTTGCGCCTATTTATGTATTGATGCCTGTTTGAATACCTCTCAAGGGGTACTTCGCATTGGGCATGGCCTAGTAGAGCAATGGCCCTGGCCAAGCAGACACTGGGGATTGAACAGAACATGATAGGATGATATAATGTGTTTCTTGGAAATGTCCATTGCTTCTTTGCTTTCTATACCTTGACAAAATTAGGCTGCACGACACTGCCATGGCCAAGACTCAAGAGAAATCGTACGGTTCTCGAAAAAGCAAGCCCGGTCCTTTCGTGCTGTATTATTCAGAAAGAAGTGCTGACGAATGCAGCAGGATCAGTAATATTACTGGTGGGACTGACAGTCACATTGAGTATGCGAAGTGTCGTGATGGTGTTTAGTAGGTAGGTGGCATCAGCCGCTAAGCATGTCAGCCGCCTAGCCAGAAGCAATAAACGAATGGTCAGAATCACGACAAAATTTTACCATTCTTTGGGACCATCAAACGGAATCTGACTGGCCGGCTGTGCACTTTATGTTGGTACGCATTGTTGACTCCTATAGTGTTTTATGGCCTTCTCCATCAAAAGACCTAATGCTCCTCATACTAGATAGATAAGAAAGGCACTCAATTTGAATATTAATATTCTACGCCGCCTGGCACATCATAAATTAATGCCGCTTTTTCCTATCTACCGCGAGGCTTCTTTAAGTAGCAGCGACATTTTATGGAGACGACCGTCAAACACTATAGGCGTTAACACCAATCGGCAGCGTCCCGCAGCCGTCGTTTTTCTTTTTGGAAAAGTAAGCATGATGCGGCGTAGGATACCACCCTGCAGTCTTCCGAGTCCCGAACCTCCCATTCTGTTGAGGTTGGTAAGCTGCCTTTTTGATTGGAACAGACGAGGGAAAGGATCTCACGCCATTGAATTCGTACTGGTAGAGTTCAAGCCCAAAATGAACAGCCGCTCGAGAAAAAGGCATTCCTGCTTCTTGTTGACTTTATACTCACTTTGGTTATATCGCATAGCGGTACCTACATTCTCGTCTCTAATGCTTCACCCCACGTCGTCTGTCTTCCAAAAGGCCGCAGTTTTCAAACCCAATCGAAGTAGCAGCTTGGCGTGACTATTGAACCCAGCTAGTTGCAACTCTTAGTCAAACAGACATTTTGTTGCACATCGACAATTTTAGCTCCACCTCTGCATTCAACCTACCGAAGTCGCTTGATACCCAACGTTGTGAATGCTTCTACCAGCAAAGGGGGCCTTGTGCGAGTTGAGACTTCGGGCTTAGCTCTCAACAAGAAGATCGCATTGCGACCGGGGACGGGACTTGGTGAAGATTAATAATAGAAAAGTGAGTTCAGGATCATAGAGATGCTACCATATAAATTAGAAAGCATGATACGGTGGCTAATATACCCGTAGGTTACTACCTATATGAAGGATTCTAGGGAGCGAGAAACTTTCTTGTGGCCTCTCCCTCTCAAATATCCACCGGTCAGCTCTATCAAGACTTGAACCACGAGTCTACTAGAGTAGGTGCATTTGCATTTCCACACGAAATTAAAGTCCTTTGGAGCTGGGCCTCAAACTGAATTGGCAGATGCGATGAATTGACAGTAGTTTTGCTTGCTTTGGCCCTTTAACCAACTGTATTCTAGAATATAGCTCAACGACATGCTGGTACACTCAATATATGGCTCGTAAGGCAATCAAGAGCAGAGTAGAGCAGAGATAGGGGGAACCAAAAGAGCTGGACAAGTGTTGATTTCGCTGGGCATTGATAATCATTCTGCGATGCGCCAAAGGACGGCGACTGCGCATTGTAGTCGGATCAATATCTTGATTAGAAAGCCTGAATATTCAATTGATGGCTTGATCCAAACAGCTAATGGCAACTTTACTCTTCTCGAGTATTGAATAGAGACACACAGCGACAATCGATTCAAATCAGCAATTCGTGACTTTGGCCTGGACGCAGACGACGCAAAACACCGCGCGGTGAGGAACCATAAATTGCAATCAAAACATCGCACAGGCAGAGCTGTTCGTTGTAAGCCTCGCAACAAATCAATAATGAGGACAGACTACCGCAACATCATTTTCTAGACGCATTCGCAATATACAGGGAATATCGCAGAGAGACGAGGAGATAGGTGGGCAGCAACTGAAGGAGGTGAGTTTGCAAAGTCTGCAGTGCACTGGCCCCTGGGGAGATTGTTTACATGTTCTGAGTTGAACGCGCTGTAGCTGTATAAAAGCGCACTAAGCATCATGTTTCATCCTGGCTTCGCACTTTCATCGGTAAATACTCCGCACATGATAACCTCATTGCCAGCGCTAGTGTATACTTTCTCACCCCCGGATGTAAGGCAGATTTGGTGGTTTTGACAGGGTGTACGGGCAAAAAATGCTAAATAGCGTCCTTTTTTGCCGCTAGGCAAAAATGATTGGTTCTAAGAAAAGATGTAGTGGAGTAGGAGGGCAAATCTGATTGGTTCTAAAAAATAGTAGTGGTAGGAGCGTTTCTTCACGTG
>QGMI01000116.1:0-63001 GCA_007821535.1 Lachnellula occidentalis | reverse complement strand
AAACTAGTTGACATATTAATAGCAATATAGATTAGGATATAAACTAGTTGATATATCAATAGTGATATAGATTGAGATATAAACTAGTTGACATGTTAATAGTAATATAGATTGGGATATAAACTAGTTGATATATTAATAGCAATATAAATTGGGATATAAACTAGTTAACATGTCAATAGCAATATAGATTGGGATATAAACTAGTTGACATATTAATAGCAATATAGATTAGGATATAAACTGGTTGATATGTCAATAGTAATATAGATTAGGATATAAACTAGTTAACATATTAATAGCGATATAGATTAGGATATAAACTAGTTGATATATTAATAGCGATATAGATTAGGATATAAACTGGTTGATATATTAATAGCGATATAGATTAGGATATAAACTAGTTGATATATTAATAGCAATATAGATTGGGATATAAACTAGTTAACTTATAATAATTAAGCAGCCAACCGGTTCATTTAAGTACTACTAGATAATAATTATTAGAGCGACAGATAATCTGCCAGCCTGATATAAATGGTAGCTAGCTGGTACTATTAGCAATATCATTTTCGGCTGATAGGAAAATTTTTTGTAGATGTTTAAGGCTATCGCTACTAGCTCTTAGTAGTAGATGATACTACTAGATTTTGCTAGATTAGGCTACTCAAATCAAAGGAAATAGTAGAAGTACTAGCTGTATTTAAAGAGATAAAGAATAAAGTAGAGTAAGAGATAAATGATAAAATTATCTTTATAAGAGTAGATAATAGGAAGAGCGAATTTAGGACGCTTTTCTAAGACTATTACAGGTCTAAAGGCATACAATTCCAGCTATTACCGCCATATAAGCACTCCCTTAATAGCGTTATTAAGCGCTAGATAGGGATAATAAGTATGATCGCTTGATTAATACTTTATAAGGCTCAACTTCCTTATTAATTATAGGATTATACTATCAAGCATACTATCTTTATCAAGAATCAGGTACTAATACAATCAATTAAGATAATAGGATATCTAAGAGGTAGAATCCCTATTATAGCATATAAAGGAGACATCCCTAATCTAGCTAAATTAAGAGTCTTTAGATACTAAGCAAATATACTCTACCTAAAAGACCTATATCCCTAAAAGTAGCAACCTAGAATAAAGGAAGGAAAATTCATATTTATAAGCCTAAGAGGCAACAAAATCAGGAGGTTTCTTAATATAGAGACTCTATAAGAGACCCTAGGTATAGACGTAAAATGCAACAAGTATAGCTTCCTTAAGATTAATATTAATTGATTTATTATCCCTAGAGAAGAAGAATTACTTATGCTAAGAGCTAATTAGGACGTAGAAAATCGTTACTCTAAGCCTATTATAGCTAGACCTAAAGGCACTAAGTAGAAGTATTATAAGTATACAAATGTTCGTCCTTTATAGGAGATTAAGAATAGTAATTCTTAAGCGATTAGAAGCCTTAAGCATAGTAGTAATAAAGCTATAGAAAGACCTATATCTTGTAATAGTACTTGAGAGACGCCTAATTAGCGCAATTTATAGGAAGAGGTTAAGGTAGAAACTCCCTTAAAGGTTAAGAGAGAAGCTCTTTTAAGAAGTACTTAAGAAGCTATAGAAAACATAAAGAAAGGCCTAATAAAAGCATAGAGAAGATCCTAATTTAGGAGAATGCTAAAACCTAAAACTTATATAGTATTTAGTTAAATAATTGCCTTAGCAATAGTAGCTCTCTAAGTAGTCTATATAGGCCTAGAATTATTATCTCTCTAGGTCCCTACCCTACTATTCGAATCGATTACTATCAAGCAGGCAATAATAGAAGATAAGGAGGCCTAGATAAAGGCGATTAGATAAGAGCTATTATCTTTATAGAAGTATAAGACATTTACTATTCTTAAAGGTAGGCCCCTAGCTAGAAAGAAGGTAATTTTAAGTTATATAGTATTAAGGAAGAAGCTTAAAAATGGGCTCTTTAACTAGCAAAAGGCTAGAATTATAATTAGAGGCTTCGAGTAGGAATATAGGACTGATTATTTTAAAACATTTATATCTATCATTTGATATAATATGCTATGGATTCTACTAGCTAAAGCTATAGTAGAAGATCTAGAAATCGAAGTATTAGATATTAATACTATATTTTTAAATCCTACGCTAAAAGAGGAGATCTATATAGAAGTACTAGAGTTTTACCATTTAATTCACCTAGAAATCGATCGAAAATACTACTTTTTAAGGCTTAATAAATCGCTCTACAGCCTTAAGTAGGTACCCTATAAGTAGTTTAATAAGGTTAAAGAGTACTTTAATAAGATCGGTTTAAGAGGAGGAGAGTATGATCCAAACCTCTTTATTAGGCGTAGTGTCTATATGCTTCTTTATATTAATAATATACTAATTATTAGTCCGAAGGCTAAAGTTAAGGCAGTCAAGAAAGACATTAAAGAGAAGTAGTAATCTAAGATCTTAAGTCTAGTTAATATCTTTATAGGACTATAGATCAAGTATAATTAATAGAAGTGTACTCTTTAAATCTATCAAGAATCGTATATAAAGAAGCTTCTATAGCGTATAAAGATAGATAATGTAAATCCTAAAATCCTTTCTCTTCTAGCAACTATAATACTATACCTAATAGATAATAACAACCTCTAGCAATTGCTTAATCCTAAAGAATCAAGCTTATATAAGCAGATTGTTAGATTAGTAATCTACCTCTTAAATAATACTTACCTAGACATTATATATACTATTTCTTAACTTGCTTAATTTATATCAAAACCTAATACTTACTACCTTGAAATGTTAAAGTACCTACTACGCTATCTACAAGGTATAATATCGCTAGGAATAACATATAATAGCTTGAAAATAGATGATAGGTAGTCAGTCTAGTCTAATACAACTTAGGGGATAGAAAACGATAAAAAGTCATTCTAAGAGTATACTGTTTTATAGTTTAAGGGTGTAGTAACTTAGGCTACAAATAGACAAAAGAGTATAGCATAAAGCTCTATAGAAGTAGAGATTATAGCTACAAATAAAGGAGCAAAAGAGATAGTATAGATAGAGAAAGTAGCTTAAGATTTAAGAATCAACTTAAAACCTCTACCTATAATTTATATTAATAATATACCTATAATCAAGCTTACAAAGGTAATGAAGTTTTATAATAAGGCTAAGTATATACTCTTATAATACTTCTTTATTTGAAAAGATATAGTCTAAGAGTAGAGGCTCACAATTTAGTATATAGAAAAGAAGGAGCAAATCGTAGATATATTTATAAAAGCTCTAGCTAAAGACTTATTTACTAAGTTTATTAGCCGGATAGGCCTGAGATATAAGGTATAAACGCTTACTTATTGCTTATAGTACCAATTTAAGCGATTTTGATATAGCAATTCGATTTTAGTATAGTAATATTAAAGGGCATATTTTAGGGCATTAGAATCGATTTTAGAGGTTAATAACAGGTACTCTTATACTGTAATGTAGGATTTAGGTTCTATAGAGCATCTAAACTCTTATATTAGAGACATAGGAGCTATACTATAGTATTATAAGAGTTAATAAGGCCTAGAGGTACTATTCGCAGTAAAGGGGTATATTAGAAATAGCTACTTACATAAGCACGCTACTATATAAAACTCTATAACGTGGCATATTTCACTCCTTAACCTTTACACAATATATCACTATATGACCTCTTATGCTAGCGCACTCCTCTCTCATATATCCATTATATCGCTCGTAGTTCAACACATGTGCGCTATGCGCTTGTATGGTATGTGCACGGCACTTGAGTACTAACCCAATCAATCAATGGAGTACTGATATAGATATCTACAAACATACCAACCGCACAGAATGTAAAACCCAACTCAATCGGCCTGACGAAGCCACCACGGTCCATCCTCCTGAAGGCGTGAATCCAGGATCTCGTTCCTTTCGGGGCCTGTCGACGCCTTAGAATTGACTGCAAATAGCTGACATAGTTGTTGGTTTTCCCAGCTGCAGTTGGAGAGATCTAGAATCACTTTACGCTATGCGAAATGATGTGTGTTGCCAGGTTTGGATTTGATGAAGGAGGTGGCTCAGAAACTCTCGCCGCATGGAGCATCATGAGATTGGAAATCGAAATAACTTGTTGGTAGCATGCGTTTATGGGTATATACTCACTCCAGTGTTGAATTTTAGTATTAAAGTCATTCTTTGCCCCTTCTCGTTTGCCTTTGGAGCACTTTCATCGAACCTGACTTCTTCCCATGCTCTATCTTATCAATTACTCCATTTATTTCTTACCATGGGAAACCTCATCACTTTTTCCTTCTGGGCTACAATTTGGAGTCTTCTACCAAATCCTATTTCCGCTATCGTAGCTGTCGACTACACATACAACACATGTGGGAATTACGGCTTTACCGCCGCCACGTTGCTTGCGGAAACCCAATATATGGCCCTTGGGGCTATGTATAGTATGGAAAAATCAGCGGAATGGATGCACACTGATCACTGGGAGTATTATAAAGTCTGGTCATTATTTGACACCTACTTCGACAATAATAATGTTGGGCTAAGAGATCGGTGGGAAACAGTCCGGCGTAAGTAGATGCCGAACGAACCACCAGTTACACTGCTAACACTTTCCCTTTTAGGTAATTTGGCAAGAATCAGCGAGATTGGTGAAAACAGTCAAGAGATCATCTACGTTTTGTGTGATGACGATTGGCCTGTAATCACAACACCCGAGCATGGGAACAAAATATTTCGTAAGTATTATTGTACCAAATGTGGAGTTTTACAGTATAAAACTGACTATTACAAGATAGCCCGGTGTCAAAGAAGAACGTCGACTTAGGACCTGATTTTACATCTTGTAAGGAAGCTACCCAGGATAGTCAATTGAGAGCCTATCGGTTTTCTCTTCAAACTGATGGCGATATTGGCGTCAACTACATCGTCCTCTGTCTTAAACAACATCCAGAGTTAGTCAACATAACACCAGCCCAGCGAAACGAATATTTAGGGGACAAACAGTCGTATATTACTTCATTCTTCCACGAGTAAGTAATACCTGGCTTTCAAATTTCACACTCCTCCATCCGTGCATGGTTCATATCACGTACTCTAGTTCTTCTTGTAATTCTCCTCAAGCGGAGGTTATCTCATCTCCATATCTTGATATACTCTCGGGTGCGAAATAACTGACTCCCCCACTAGGCTCTCTCATATTGTGATTAGAACGAGTAAAGTAGTCCTAGAGTTCGTATATCAGGCTACTATTTACTAACGTGTTTTATAGTGAGGGGAAGCCGTGACTTGCCCGAGCGGCCGGGAGAACGATGGGGCCTAAGTGGTGCTGAAGAAGTGCGATCAACCTATGCCATCGAAAATCCCGACTCCCTTATGTTCTTTGCACTCGCTCTCCGGCTGTCAACTACTGGTCTTCTCTGGGACACAGGGTACTCGGATGATCGGTATCACAGATACTATTGTGGTGGGGAGATTTTGCGCTCTGTCTTTCACCCCCTATCTTTCACTAAAGTGGGCCGGCTAGCCTGGCCAGATAAAGCCTAGTTAGATAACCTGACTACAATACAGCTATAAGTTCTTCTACAATTGCTAGATTAGCTAGCTATCAAAGAGACACTCTTTTAAATCAACCCTCTTCCTTACTATATGATTCCTGCCCCTCTATTAGTCTTATGTTTTATAGTGTTATTGCTTTCGCAAGTCACGTGCTATAAGGACGCATATATCTCTTATCAACCCCTTGATATTAGTAACCTACATAGGGAGTTAAACAGATATTAATAAAGTCGTCATAACTTTATTATTCCGAACGATTTGTAGTCAAGGACGAGCAAAAAGTATTTATTATACTAACTAACCAACTAAACCAAAAATAGGGAATAAGATAAAGTAAGAAGTAATTTAACCTTAAGAAAGAATAGAATAAGTTATAACTAAAAGCCTTAATAGATTTTATTAATTACTAAAAGAAATTATTTATATTATTAACTAAAAGATAGGATTCCGAAATAGTTAGGCGTCAAAACTACATTATTATATAAGATAACAAAAGCAACTAATAAGAATTTAGAAAAGCAAGATACTTTAGGCACCTTTTATTTCCTAATAATAATATAAGAATTATAGAAACCCTATTAGACTAAACTAAAAACATAGCTAGAGGTAACTCTAAGATATAAATCAAATATTACTAGACGGAGAATTCTACTTAAAGTCTTATAAAGTAGGGAAAGGGCTTGCTTTAAAACTAGAAAAAAGATAGTAAGAATAGAAAAACTAGGACTTATAAACCTCTATCTCCTATAGTTAGGAATACTACATATTTAATTAGGGAGACTAAAGGATCTCTTTATCCTTATAGTATATATAGTTAGCAAAGTTAACCCTTTAATATCACAGTTCAAGAAAGGCATAAACTAATAGGAATATCAAATCTAATAACAATTGCTACTACTACTAGAAGCTACAACTATTAATACACCTCCTTTACTAAGCACTTATAGAGAACTAAGCATTACTTTATCCTCTAAAGATACTTAGACCTAAAATACCCTTCTTAGATTCCCTTCCTAAAGCTCAAGCTCTTCTAAAAGGAAAGCTTTAAGAATCCTAAGAAGAGTTTCTATTATAACAAGTTCTACTAATCCTCCTTTAGTAGGAACCTTATAAAAACCAAATGCTATTACTAATCGACTCGATAGAAGACCTTTACGATTACATTCCTATTATAGAAGAAAGCTAGCAAAACGCTTATATTTATTAGCTAAGACCTCTCGGCCTACTTTGCCTCAACTAGGCGACTTATTATAACGACCCCCCAAGCGACTACTAGTACTAAAATAGACTACAAGTCACACTAACTAGGGCTCTAACCCTTAAGGAAGTAGAAGCTATTAGAGAGTTCCTAAATAAGACTTTCTATTTCAAAGGAAAGGTAAACGTAAAAGGAAACCCATTTATAAAGTATCTATAATAAAGGACATTCAAGAGAACTAAGTACAAATAGATCTAGTAGATAAGAACGTTCTTAAGGGAAGTAGACTATAAAGAAGAGGTAATTATTAATTATATACTAAATCTAAACGACCTTCTAGTTAGGTTTATAGTCTAAATATTAGATCTAATGTTTCATACTCTAGGGCTTATTTAACTAGCTAAGAGGGCTATATACTACCTTTATTAATAGAACTACAAAAAGAACTATATATACTAAGAGTTAGACTTCATAAACCTCTTATATATATTAAAATAAGAGCTTTAGAAAAGCGTATATCTAAATTAGGATAAGATAAAGGAAGAGTAAGTATAAGAATAGAAAGAGGAAGAGAGAGGACTGATCGTATAGTAATAGAAGCATCTAGTAGAGTACTACAAGGCCTAGAATACTAATAAGGAAACATATCTCGATTTCAAATAGATATAGTATATCGACTATCTAAACTACTAAACCCCTTAGGTGAAATATACCTAATCGGAGATCAGGTATATCAACTCCTAGTTAAGGGAGGTAGGGCATATATTATTACTAGAAGCCTAGCTAGACCTTTACCACTAGTATTTAATAGAACTAGAGTCTCTAGTTTTCTAGATAGATTTAAGGAATAGGCTAAAGAGTATAGTATAACCGGGGATAAAGCCAAAAGAAAGATCCTTGAGTAATATAACTCTAAACCTTAGGTAAAGAAGGATATTAAAGGCATACCTAAATATTATTAAGAACCTTTTAATAAAGAGGAATTCTACTAGGCTTTGCTTATACGCTTTAAGGAATAGGACCCTATATAAAGAGAAAATACTCTCATATATCTTCAAACTATTTCGAGCTAACCCTACTCAGAGGATAATCTATAGTACTACCTTATAGACTTTAATAAGATCTAGGCTAAAGTATTCCCTAAGGATTTACCTGCTAAGGATATATTACTATATGACATTTTCTTTCAAGGACTCCTGAAATAAGTAGTAGTTATAACATTAAGAAGAATAAGGTACTATATTTAATATACTGAATTCAGGGACTACTATCGCCTATTTATAGAGGTATCTAGGATTGAGATATCTAATAGGGAAGTACGCTACTTGAACGATAGATAAAGTAAGTATAAGCGACCTCTAGCTATTACGAATCTAATAAGGTATTAGGAACCGAACTATTACCTTTACTAGCCTCTAGTACTAACCTACTCTCTTCCTTTACCTCTTAATACTAGGTATAGCTATCCTAGGCTACTAACTCCTTATATAAGCTAGAAGATAGTAACTAAGACTCAAGCTTTCGAGCTAAAACCTGATAAAATTATTAATAATCTCATATAAGCAGTAGGCTAACTATCTATTAGTTAGACTAATATTACTAGATTATAGTAAGAATAGTTCGAAATGTTATAGGAATTCAAGAATACTTCTTACAACTTTAATAATAATCCTATACTAATACGACCTAATAAAGAAGCTTTATATATTAATGCTACTAGAAGGTATAATAGGGGAATACGAAACGGTATATCTAGTAGAGGAAATAGGTATAAAGACTCAAATAGAGGCTCGTATAACTCAAATAGAAGGTATAACTCAAATAGTAGAAACCCTTAAGGTAAGAACTTTTATTAGATATATAAAAGAATTAAAAAGCCCGACTTTATTTAAGGACCTATTCTTATATACTACTACTTAACTAGTTATCTAATTTAGTATATATATTTAGCTAATAAGACTTTCTATATTATAGAAGATAGTATGATATTCATAGGAATAAAGGAAAACCTAAAGCTATAAATAGGACCTTATATTATATAAAGGACTAACAAAAGGATTCCTCTCTACTATAAGCTCCTTAGTATTATAGAAAACGTTCCTAAGTTTTATCTAGATCTAAGCAAATAGAGAAAGAAGGAGCAACCTCAGGTAACTAAGATCTTATAGAGACTATAAGCTGAACCTCGTATAGGCTTCTAGGCTAATAGCGTAGGTATAAATAGAGACGAATATAATGAAGATAATAGCAAGAACCCCTTTAGCATCTAGTCTAAGATAGCTTAATAAGAAGTAGACCTATAAGCAAATATAGTTCAAAAGGAAAGAGTATAGAAAGATACTTATTAGAAGGATAAGTAGGATAAAAAGGAATAAGCTATATTAGTTGAGGCTAACTTTAGTAGACCTAAGATTCCTTAAGTAATAACTATAGAACTAATTCAAGGAACCTAATCCTAGATAATAGAGCTAATAGATATTATACTAGCTATTATACTAATAAATAAGGTATCTACTATTCAAAAGATAGATATTCCCTCTATTACGAAAACAAGGAAGAGGATTGTATAAGCAAGAGGGCAGAAAGCTATAAAGAGTACTATCTAGGATATTACGTTAACCTAGTACTTACTAGAGGAGGTTATATAATATATTCTTAAAAGACACAAGATCGAGATATCTACGATTAAGACCTACCTATTAGACAGCGATTTTATCAAGATAGTTGTAAAGTTCTTATAATATATAGCCTTACTAGCAAGAATAAAAGCAAGCTTACTAGGGTTAGACAAAATAGAAGGGCTATCAGTTAATAGTCTAATAGAGGAATATCTAAAGAAGGGTTTCGCTTCCTTTATACTATTAATAATAATCCGTATTATAAATAGAAGAGAGAATTACAACAAGGTAGTAGGAATGATCGATACTAGTATAGAGATCAATACTATGCTATACGCCTTTAGAAGCCTACTATAGCTACTAATTAAGGAAGTAGGATATCTAAATATGATAAGTACTACTAGAATAAGGCTTAAATTTAAGAAAGTAATCTAAGATATTAATATTCGTATTAGTAATATTAATATAAGTTCTACCTTCTTCTTCTAGGACATAATATCTAATAATATCCTACTAGGATAACCGTTCCTTAGGAAGATAGAGTTCTTATTTATCTACCCTAGAGATAGATCTTAATAAAGAGTTTTTAAAGATAATACTACCTTCTTCTAAGAGCAAGCTCTAGTTACTATATACGATCTTACTTAGGATCTAAGAGAACTAGAAAACTAAAGCTTGATATCAAAAAGAGGAGAGGTATTAAGAAAAGCTATCCCCTAAGGGAAGCAAAGGAGTATAGCGCGGGTTTTCCTTATTTTTACATTAAACGTTATTTTTGTATTTCCTTTATTTTAAATCCTCTATTTTCTTTAGGTAATGCTTCCTATTTATATTCTAGTTCGTGTATTTATTCTATAATTAAGTCTGAAAATTTAGAAGATACCGAAAATTCTCGGCTGGCTAACCTAGCTAGCCTAGATTTAAGGCAAAAATCCAAATCTCTAGATAATAATATTTTTCTTAATATTACAAGTTTGAAGATATAAGATACAAGAGAAGGTTTATCTAATATAAAGGATAGGAAGGAGTATCGTATATTATTTCTACAATTTCATATATCAAGGCGTTATAATTTCAATACTATTTTACCTCTATTAAAGCTCTACTAAGCAATAATAGAAATCCCTAAAAAGAAAGAAAAGTAGAAGAGAAATACTAGATAGAAGGAGAGAATAAAGAGATAAGAATAGAGAGAGAAGAAAAAGGAGAGAAAGTAGAGAAAGATAAAAGAGAAGGAAAAATTTAGTAATAACGACGATAAACTCTACGTTTATATAATATATAAACTAAAATCGGTATAGGCTCTACTAGTAGACACATTAGATAGTATAGGAGAACCTCTAGGAGGTAATAAAAACTAGTATAAGGATTTGCAAAGTTGTTTTTAAGAATAACCTAAAACCGGAAAATATAGATACTACTTCCTACTACGAATTACGGCTTTCCCTCAAATAGAATGACTTACTAAAGAGCGCTAAAAATCCCTAGATATCAAGAGTAATATAACTCTATAAGAAAGAGAAATATTATAAGAAGTTCTAGAAAATCGAGAAAGAGCCTTATCTTTTATCTAGACTGAGTATAGGGTAGTATACCTAGATATCTAACTACTAGTAGAAATCTAAATAGTCGAATATAAAGTATAGTAGAAACTAAACTTCTTCTACCTTAAAGTATTAAAAGGAATAATTCAAGAAATGTTAATAGATCAGCTATAAAAAGGTATCTTAGAAGAAAGCAAAAGAGCTTATAGAAACTTATAGTTCTTAGTTGCTAAAAAGAATAGGAAATATCGACTTATTAACGCTATAATAGAAATAAATAAAGTAATAATATAAGATGCTAATCTACTACCTTTAGTTAATAAATTCTTAGAAGAATTTGCTAGATATACTTGCTCTTCTTTAGTTAACTTCTTCTCTAGATATAATCAAGTAGAGCTTGCTAAATGATCAAGGGATATGACTTCTTTTATGATACCTCTAGGGCTATTACAGATAATACAGTTACTATAAGGAGTAATAAATTTAGTAGTATAGTTTATACGAGCAGTTAATAGAATCCTGAGACTATTAATTCTAGATATTATAATCCCTTTTATAGACGACATTAGTATTAAGGGACCTTATAGCAAGTACGATAGTAAAGAGATCTATCTAAGAATCTAGAGATATATCTTCGAATACCTCGTCAATTTAGATAAAACTCTTGAGAGAATTAAGTAGGCTAGAGCTTGTATTAGACCTAAGTCTTAGTTTCTTAAAGAGGGAATAGATGTTATAGGTTTTATCTATAGCTACTAAGGACGTGAACCTACAAGTGCTAAAATTATTAAGATTCTCGATTAGATAAGGTGTAATAACGCTAATAAAGGCCGTGCTTTCCTAGGCATTACTAGCTACTATTGAATCTAGGTCAAAGATTTCGTATAAGTTGTAGAGCTAATTTATTAACTAATATAGAAGAATATAACCTAGGATTAGGGAGACGAATAATAAGAAGCTATAGAAATCCTCAAAACGGCTCTAATATCCGCCCTAGCTCTATATCATATAGACTATAGTCCTAATAGTTTCAAAATTGTTCTTGCTATCAATACTAGTCTAAAAGGGTAGGAGTATACTTTAGGCTAAAGAGACAAGAAAGGCTAGCTCCAAGTAGTATAGTACGAGAATAAGATCTAGAGTCTTATTAAGTAAAACTATAATACAACTAAGAGGGAATATCGTAGAGTATATAAGGCATTCAAGAAACTCTATTACTACTTATATAAAACTTATTTCACTCTAGAAATAGATACTAAAGTTCTAGTAGTATAGTTAAAGATTAGTACTTCTAACTATCTAGGAGTAATAATAACTCGATAGTTAGCATATATCTAAACCTTCAACTTTAAGGTTAAGTATATACTAGGTAATAAACATAGAGCTATTAATAAGATATCCCAAAAACTAGTTATAGTAATAGATATTACTAAGCAAGAGAATAACGAGGAATTTGATGATTATCTTCTATAAGAGCTTAGAGGAGTCTACTCTATCAAGTTAGATCTAGAGGAAAACGAAAACAAGTTAGATAAAGAAAAAGAAGATATAGTTTATCTAGATAGCTTCTACTTTAAGGAATCGTACTAAATCGCCTAGTTTCTTGCTAATCTAAGGAAACCATAAAGCATTCTACTAAATAAATATTCTAGCTTTAAAAGGAAGGCTCTCTAATATGTTATTTTTAACCGCAAACTCTAGAAATGATCAACTCGGCAATATATAATACATCTAGTAATTGATGATCCTAAAGAGAGATTAGAGATTATCGAATGTCTTTATAATAAAATAGGATATAAAGGTAGAGAGAGTACTTATTATAAGGTCTTTTACTATTACTTCTAAGATGGATATTACTATAATATCAAGAAATATATCTTAATATATGCTACCTACTAGTTAAGAGATAGCAGATACTAGGAAGAACTACTCTATCTAATAAAACTAAATAGGCTTATAGAAAAATAGGGAATCGATCTTATTACTATTCCTAGTAGAAATAAGTATATGATTATAGCTAGGGAAGACTTCTCTAGTTAGCCTAAAGCTAAACTTATTCCTACGAAAGAGGCTAAACATATTGCTAACTTTATCTAGAAAGATATTATCTATTGATATAGTCTATTCTAAAAGCTTATTATAGATAGAGGAATTAAGTTCATAAAAGAAACGATCGAACTCCTTAACAAATATGATATTAGCTGAATCTAAGTTTCTACCTATTATCTAGAAGCAAATAGTATAACCGAGAGAGGGTATCAAGGGATTATAAACTCTATAGTAAAACTAATGCTTAGAAGGTATAAATACGAATAAGCTATTGAAGCTATCTTACTTGCGGAAAGAATATCAGTTTATTAACTAACTAGAGAAATACTATTCTATGTTATATATAGTAAAGAAGCTATACTCCCTATTAAGGTAAAATACCCGACTTAGAGAATACTAAACTAAGATAAAGTCAAGACTCGTAAGGACCTTTTAGAGCTTTATATATACTAAATTCTAATAAGAGATAAAGATATTAAGGAAGCTAGACTTAGGAAGAGCTAATAATATAAGGAGGGCAAGGAGTATTTCGACCGAGTATATAATATTAGGAATATACCTCTTAAAGTAAAAGATCTAGTTCTCTAGAAAAATGTTATATTAGAAAAAGATATATCGAGATCTCGGAAATTTGACTTCAAATAGCTTGGTCTATATAAGATTGTTAAAACAAACTATAATAAGAGATACTTCTAGATAGCTGAACTCGATAGAATAAGGCTATATAATACGTTTATAAGAAAGAGATTGAAGAAGTTCCTATTAAAAGATAGCTATCTATACTCTACTGATAATAAGGTCGAGAATAAGTCTAATAATAAGAAGGTTATTATTAATAGTAAAGTTAGTATAGTAGAAGAAGAAGAGCAAGGAGCAATATAATAGGAGGTTATATTAGATATTATAGAGGGCTCTAGTGAAGAGTTAGATACTAAGAATAGTAGTTTTGCTAAAATATCTGCCTCTAAATCCCTAAAAGCTGTCTCTATAAAACCCTCTAGAGGTACTCTTGCAAGTAGGTCTCTACTACGTTCCTCTTTACAGGAGTCTAAACTACCTAGATCTAAGTAAGATAAAGAGGAAACTCAAGAAAAGAGTCTAGAAAGTCTAGCTATTTTGCTAGAAAAATTGAGGAAATTAAAAAACTAGACTTAAAATTCAGTTAATAAAAATCTAAGTAAAGAGGCTAATTCTAACTAAACTACTATTATCTATAAACTAAGGATACTCAGGAGTATAAAAAAGCTAGAGAAAGATACTCAAAGTCCTACTAATTCTCCTAATCTTAATAATATCTCCTTAGATAATAATAAACTAAAGAATATTATCTATAGTAAGAAGATATTACGTCTATTAGGCAGGAATCTATATCTTATAGAAACCGAGAAGAATTTGAGAATAACTAAGTAGCTAGAATAGTCTGATTCTCTAACTAAGTAATAAGTAATTCAACCTCAAAAGAAGTATAGAGTTCCCTAAGTTTGAAAGGTTCTTATAACTATTAATAGAGTTTAACTACCAAGTATATTAATAGCTCTTAAGAAAGATAGTAATAAGTAAGATATTCAAGTTATTCTGTTAACCCTTATAGTAGAAGAGAAGTCAAAGTACGCTATAGTAGAAGTTGATAATAAGGATAAGGATAAAAGCTTATAAGGAGCGTAAGTAGTAAAAGAGATACTAATATACCTCTAGAAGGTTAAGGCTAAGAATAACGAAAAGGCTTAATGTTTTACGCTACTAGATAGTATATTCGATTCAAAATAGAAAGAGAACCGAGTAAATAAATCTCAGCTAGCTAGCCTAGCTAGCCTAGATTCAAAAGAGTAAGTTTGAAAGTATATTACTAGCTACATATAGCATATTTACTAATATACTTGGATTTTAGTAGTATTATGTGCTAAAAAGTAAGGAAAATGGCAAAGCAATAAGAGTACTATAGCAATAATAGTGAATTAGGAGAGGGACGACCTGTCCGATTTAATTCAATTTTAGGATAGAAAAGTGTTTTAGATACTATTTTGATATTAGATTCGGAATATAGTAATCAAGGAGAGTCTTTACCTGCTTCTATAGTCCTTAGAAGACTTTAGTAGAGGTTAGAAAGAGGAAGTAGTTACTAGTATACTAAGAGCTCGTCATTACTATTAACGCTAAGAATTACCTATATAAGTGATATCAATAAAGGCCTCTATACCTTCGACTTTATATTATAATAATAACGCGTCTTCAACTTCTAAATACTCTCTATACTATTAAGAACCTTCTAAGCTTGCTATATAAGAATTATAGAGCAATCCCCTTCCTTTCCTGCTCCTAATTACGTTTTCTATACTTGCTTTAAAAGAATAGTCAATTAAAGACTCTCAAGTTGGTAAATCCCTTTACTTATAATAATAATAATAATAACTACTTTAGTATAGATTCTTGCTAGCGAGTCTTTATTCTACGAGTGCTCCTATACTATTATTACTACTATTTCCGCAATCTTTTCCTTAAGGTTAAACCTTATATTCACCTTTTATTAGATTACTTCAAGATATTTTAACCTTTAGGAGCTTTATTATAATCAAACTTTTTATATAGCTTTAAAGCTTTGCTATTACTAGATTCTGCTTTTCAAACCTTTATAATTTACCTATTCTAATACCTTCTTTTCTATACTATTTAATACTCTAGAAAAGTACTTCATTTCAAAATAAGTGCTTCTATAGAATCTACTAGTCTAAGCACTACTCTACCCTAGAATAAGCTTATGAAAAGCAACCCTTAAACTAGTATAATAGCTAGAATTACTCTTGCGAAGGCAAAAGATAAAGCTTTTAGCCTTAGCTTAGATATACTCCTCTACCTAGAGGATTTCAAAGATATTATACTATCCTTCTAACCTAAAGATCAGTTTCTACTATAGTTATAGGGAGTAGAGGTCTATAGGGTCGGCAAGATTAATATAAAGGATATCTATCTCAAGTATTAAGAGTAGGTTAATAAGAGTACCTATTTTAAGTATACTAATTTATCAAGAGAGGAGTTTAAGATCAAGGAGGTAGATACTTTCAAAGAGTATAAGAGAATCTCTAATATTAAGTCAAGGGTTAGTATAGCTAGAGAAAAGATTACTACTATATTTAGTAACTTAATAAAAGGGAAGGAAATCATAGTATACCTCAATTCTATATTACTAGGAAGAAATACTTAGCTTAAGGTAGTTATCTTCTTTACGAAAGTTAATAATATAAAAGTTAAATATAGAGATATAGTTATAGTATTAAACTAAGTACTATAAGTACATTTTACAAGAAGATAGAAAGGTAGCAGATATCCTAACTAGGGATCTAAGGTCCTAGATCAAGCTATCGCTATCTACGATAAGGAAAATTAGATCGACTCGTTAATAAATCCTCTTTAAATAGACCTAGTTAGATATAGTATTATGTTCTCCTTTTTTAGAATCTTAGTATTATAATAGGTCGAGCTTAAGGATAAGTTCTCCTAGCCTTCTAGTTTTAATAATAAAGTTTGATATAAAGATAAAGAGCCTTTTAAAGAAGCCGAACTAGAAGAAGGCTAGGCCCTTAAGAAGAGAAAGAGGAACCGTGATAAGGCATTCTTAGCCTCAGGTTAGACTTCAATTAATAAACCTAAACTAGAGTTAGGCAAAGTTCTTAGAATAGTAGATAAAGAAGGAGAGCTAGTAGACGAGACTAATAAGGAACCTAAGACGAAGAAACTATATCTTAGAGATATCTGCTATTATGATCTTCTAGACTTATAGAAAGTAGAGCTAGCTGAAACTAGCAAATACAACTTTAATCAAGAGGTAAAGCTCTTGAAGGAGGCTATATATAATAAACTAGGCGTCTATACCTATTATTTGAAACTTCTTTCTTAATATCTAATACTAATAGTTAATACTACCTCTACTAAAGTTATTATGCTCTATTAACTTGAAGAAATTTTAGATATTACTATAGAGTACTCCTCTATTAAGGAACTTATTAGAAACTGCTTGATAATATAAGAGTTCTTCGATCATAATAATACTTTTATCAAGTACTACTATAAGACCTAGATTAATAACTTTATTATACTTTCTTATAAAGGCAAAGGACTAATAAACGTATCTCTAGCCCCTGTCCCTGAAACTACTATATAGGAAAGCAGCATTATATCCTCTACTATTACTAAAGACAAATGTCTCAAGTAGTACTAAAGAAACTACTAGTTTTTCGATAACTCTTATAAAGAACTTGCTACTAGTCTAAAGCTATAACTCGAGTATATCAAGCACTACTCTAGGAAGATTATAGGCTTTAATGTTAACTATGATCTAATATTTCAATCAGTTATTTAATAGCTTGTTTTATACGATCCCTACAATTACGCTATCTATATAGGTTTCCGAGAAGACTATAAGAGAGACCTTTACGCTATCCCTTCTTGCGCAAGGATCTTCAAAGCTAGAGAAATCATTAATACTATATAGATTAAGGGCAATCTATATAGTTTTCGAAATGCTCCTAACTTGGTTATTGATATTAATGTTTTGTAAAAAGGAGAAGGAGTTTCAGTCTCTATACTTAAGGAAATCCACGACGATATTATATAAGATACTAATATTAATTTTTGTAATAGATACCTCCCTAAGCACCTTTATTTTTAATAGCTTGCTAGGATAAGAGGTAAGAAACAAAAGCTTGACGAAAAAGAGCATTAGATAGAAGATAAGGATATAGAACTTAAGACTAGGTCGACTCTTTATACCTAAGTTAGAACTCTATATTAGTTTATATCTAATAATAGTACTAGTACTAAAGAGGATTTAATCATTTATTCTTCTAGTCTAATAGCCTCTTTATCTACTAGACTATACAAGAATAACAAGAAAGTAGGCTCTACGTTTAGCAAAAACAATAAGAATAGCCGTATTATCTCTAGGGAGACTCTCTTTAAGGCTAACCTTAATCCTTTTACTTATTAATTTCTAACCTTAATACTTTAATAGATTAGTAACCTTTCTGAGGCACTTACTAGTAGAATTCCTTAGGAAGACGTTCGAGAGCTATAGATAAAGGTGCTGAATTATAACCTTAAGGAGATATCTACGTTTTAATAGAAATAGGCCAAGAAAGCTATAGCTAAGGCACTTAAAGTTTTAAAGACCTTTGAAGCTAAGGAGTGTGCTATATTCAAAACCCTTTTATTCTATACTTAGTAAGAGTAAGGAGATAATATCTAAAAGCCAATTGATATTAATATATAGTAGTCAAGCAAAACCCCTTACGACTATAAGTACTAGATTAAGAGCCTTACTCTAAAAGAAAAGCCTATGGCAAAAACTAAAGCTATAAATGCTACTATCTAAAAACTACATACTTATTTAGTAACTATAGTTGAACCTTTAGGAGATAAGGTAGTAAAGGATCCTAAAGTTAGACCTACCTCTACTCCTAAGGAATAGATCTAACTTATAGATAAAGGTAGACCTACTCTTGCTCTTAAGGAGATAAACCCTATAGAGGTAGAAGAAGAAGAAATCTTATATATTCCTATATTAACTAATAGTAATAGTTCTTTATAGACGATTTCTTAGGATATTAGAAAGATAGCAGAAGATCTCGCAAAAGAACCTAAGGATACTATTAAGTAATTTGCTAGGGAGAAGGCAGAAGCTAAGGCAAAGGCTACTATAGAGGAGACTACTACAACTGATACTACTAAGGCAAATGAGCTTCCGACTCTAAAGAAGAAGAAAGGAGGTAATAAGGTTCTAGCTGCTCTTATAATAGCTATATAAAAGAGTAAGCAGGTTAAGAAACTAGTATAGAAGTAGCTAGTTGTTATTTGTTTAGTTGGTTTGGTTACTTGGTTTTAGGATAGATAAAAGCATAAGGCTTTAAATTTGTATATATAGATTGCTTTCAGATAATAGCTTAGAGGGCCAAGTAGGTTACTAAATTAGGGGGGGGACGTATGTAGTAGGGAGATTTTGTGCTCTATCTTTCACCTCCTGTCTTTTACTAAAGTAGGCTAGCTAGCCTGGCCAGATAAAGCCTAGTTAGATAACCTGACTATAGTATAGCTATAAGTTCTTCTATAATCGCTAGATTAGCTAGCTATCAAAGAGACACTCTTTTAAATCGACCCTCTTCCTTACTATGTGATTCCTGCCCCTCTATTAGTCTTATGTTTTATAGTGTTGTTGCTTTCGCAAGTCACGTGCTATAGGGACGCACGCATCTCTCATCGACCCCTCGACACTATGACCTTAAAGACAGGTCGTCAAATGATATAGCATTATATCAACTTGACGTACCGAAAACACCACTTGTAGCATCGCAAGCAGCATTTGATATTTGAGCTCGGATATGTTCATACACTTCGAGCTTTCGGATTTCTACCTAAGCTTTTGTAAAAAAGTTTAGGTCACAGGTTATATGAGTGCCTGAATGGGCATGGGAATAATGTCATACGAAGGGGAATCAAAACTTGCTGAAATAAACCAAATGATATGCGCAGTGAGAACATAACCCTGCCCATTTTCTAAACCTTCATAATTCTAGTATGGGTTCGCGAAGATTACCAGAGAGAGATTATCAACACAATCGGACTGCGCCTTTACTATAGTATACTCTCTTGGACTGGGTAACTACTTCAAGTCTGTTGTTCTGTTCTATCAAGATTGGCCAAGTCCAACTCTCAATTAAGTTTCATTTCGACCTCGCCAAGCTTCACCGGGGGATTGGGGTCTTGGACCCACGTCGCGGAAAACCGTTGAGCTCGCAGCTTTTTGATCGGGTATGATGCCGTTTTGAATACAGTCAAACATGTACTGTAGTTCCGGATCATGTTTTCGCGTCTCAGTCACTGAGCCCAGCCAGCCATCCTGCAAACACAACATGCTTGAAAATTCGATATCCATTCCCGCACTCGCAAGCTCTTTCAGCTTTCTCAGCCCACCTTCCAATGGCGCCTTCACTTCTGCTTCGACAAGATACTGCTTCATAATCGGGATGTCTAAATATTTCACTATACCACAGAAAGATTTGTGATCGATAGACCACCCAGCACATGTCCCGCTAGAAACGACGCCCCCAGCACTGTTTAGTGCTGCCGCCGCAAATATGGCCCATGCTGATCTCCATTCAAGTTTTTTGGATAGATGATCAAAGTCATCTGGGAAGTAGAATGTTAGAATGGTGGACATGATAGGCGGGAACGTAGATTTGTCAAATGCATTCCGACGAGTGGGTTCCGAATTGGGAAAGACATATGATCTGGTCTGGACCGGTTCACTCGTGATGTCTTCCCACGAGGTTTGAAGCTCTATGAATTGAAGGGTTTGCTCGAAACGGCGTTGTTGATCTAATTCTTTCCAATCTTTCGTAATGTTAGAAAATTGGCACCCGAATTGGGGCGCAACACCAATACGTACCAACAACCAATTTCACAACTTGCGGGGCCTCCAGCAAACGACCCCACCACAATAACTTCGTCCCCTCAACCTCGAGGTATGTGCGGACTGTATGGGCCCATACCTTGCCTTCTACACTTGTCTCGTCCTCGAAGACCGATCCCTGGGTAACATGAAAAGTTCGAATTTCCGTGCACGCGTAGTCAGGAGAGGGGGGTGGGTTCCGCATTATTTCCAGCGCGGCTTCAAATGCTTCAGACATATTGAGAGATGGTAGTGTGTTGGTGGACTGTATCATCAAAGGTTGAATTTGGCTTCTCGATTTTGGGGATGCCTGGTCAGGAGATTCTGCAAGACGGCACAAGGCTGGCATTAATATAGGTGGTGAGTATCAGGGTACAGTAAGCTTTAGGGCGTGTTGGCGACACTTCAAATATCTTACTAAGGTGCAGCGGACAAGTATTGTTATAACGCTAGTAGGGGTCTAAACCTATTAATCCTGCACTATGCTAGTAATAAGTTTTGATTTTCAGAGAAGTAGACCTTATGATATGAGACCCGAAAGGCAACTAAAGCTATGTAAAACCTCTAGCGGCATACATGTAAATCATAATGCGTCACTAGATATCGCTCTTTGAATAAAATCTGGACTGCTCGATAGAAAGCCTGAAGTACGGTATATAGACCAAAAATACGAGTACGAGTATCAGGCTTATTAGGCTTTACATGGGGTTGATTTCAACATACTCTCGCTGAATGAACAGGGGCTTGAGTGTATCCCCACCCCCACTAATCATTCAGGCGGAGACTTGCGTTGCACAAGTGAAATGAAAATAGCACCCTTCCAACCCAATTGTAAAGGAAGTACTGTCTTCTACGTTAATGTGTTTATAATAATGATGTATCTTGAGAAAAATATCAATTGCCTTCTTGATACCGGTAAAGTTGAGTGTTGTGGCAAGGCACACTGGTGGCGCAGCGCTAGGCTTTGCCAGCTGGGCTTCATGCATCAGCGCAGCCTTCCACAGAGCCTTTTCAGTGCCCGAATTCTTGAGGCTGAGCATCATGAGTCTCACAGCATGCAGCATAGGCGGTTTGAAGCCCACGGCGGTTCACTTGATGACCCGGTCATTAAACCTTCGGGCATGCTGCTTCGATCCAGAGTCGCAACTTCAACCCAACTGACCTACACCGCGACCGAACGCCCCAAGCTGAATTCAACATGCGCAGGAGAATAGTTATTGAAAGCCTATTTATGATTCATAACAGAGTATTCTAGAGCCATGAATGACAGGCTCTACCAGCCTCAGAGGCACGAGCACGGATTTCCCGCCCCCAAGCGACAGTGCCTTAACGGACAAACCCCGTATTCAACAGGGGAAACATTAAGCCATTCCACTTCCTCGAAACCCGAATTTATGAGCTACCTGAACACCAATGTGGGACAAAACACCTTTGAAGAAGCCTGGACAACTACTTCTCAGTACGAGCAGGACATCAGTGCCGTCTTACCTTTTGAAACCTCGCAGCTCAGTTCAGAATTCAGTCAAGACATATACTCGGATTATTCAGAGGCTTCCAGATCCACTGACTGGCAACAACAAGAGTTCGGATTCGGGGGCTTTATTGGATCAGCAAATAATCCATTCAATCTTGACCCTACAGCCACTAGTAGCGGTGATGGAGCGAGTTTTAGCAAAGAGACGACGCCAAATCCCGAGCCCCCGAACTGGGAGATATGCTTCGGCATGGTAATTAGACTGTGAAACATTTCGGTATAATGGTACTAAATTCTTTAGATCACGGATATTCCGATAAAAGCAACCCGCTCGGGCATGATGATCATGGATGCTTCCATAATCCCCTTAGATTTTGTAAGGCCAAATCAGCTGCATGAGATTGGTCAAGACTCGGCATTTGGTGAATTGAAAGATCGTATTGCTCAAATTATTTATAATATTAACACGGAACAAGATATCAAGTTCCAGATCTACTGCAGGGCAACTAATAAGAGAGCAAGTAACCTCAAAAAAGGATCCCGAAAACCTGGAGCCAACGAGCTACAATATGTGATGAACGCCATCATTTATGGCCCAGAAGAGCTTTGTGATTCGGTTGGGGAGTACTTGACAAAGTGTGGTATATGCTTACAGACCCCACTACTTTGTGACAGAGACGTCCCATACCAGAATCCACAAGTGCTTTGCAGAGCCAAGGAACTTGTAACGACATTTTCTCTACGAGATAACAACTCCGCTACAGAAGTCGCTAAAGTGCTTACCTCCAATAGTATCTTTTCCGCGTTGACAAGTAATGTTGATGATCACCTTGAAGTGACCGAAGCTCCAAGTGTTATCGCTACGCCTTTATATGTGTGAGAATTGCTCCTCTCGCTATAAAGGCATTCAGAGTGTTAATCGTAGTAGCCACCAGAAGAAAGGGTTGACTTTCATGATAAAGCGCGAAGGTGGTTGGCAGTATGATGATTCCCAGGAGGAGGACCTCTGGGTGAAAGAGATAGACGAGTTTGGCCATGTAAAGTGAGTACGCTGGGAGAAGATGAAGGTCTATTCTGATGCATACTGATCGTTTTAGATACACGAATACAATTACTGAGATGTCTCAAAGTCACGAGCCGCCAGATTCGAGAGGGGGTTTACTCGCAGATCAAATGGGTCTGGGGAAGTCCTTAACAATGATATCTCTCATTGCTCTCAATAGGTGCAATGTGACCGGTCTTATCCATACCGAGCAAGGGCCCCTTCGACGTCTCAAATCCACGCTGATGGTGGTGCCTTACTCTCGTAGGTGTAACGAACTTCCTTTCGAGCTTTCTTGACGCTAATATTGTAACCAAGTCCTCGAAACATGGGATACACAATTGAAGCGGTGAGACCCACATGAGTTATGCTTGTGGTAAACTGATTGCAGATGCTGATCGTGATAGGCATTTACAACCGAATACTTTGACGTGGATGCGGTATCATGGATCCCAGAAACGCAAAACATTATCCCTCGGCCGATTCGACATTGTCATTACCACTTTTGAAACCCTCGCTGGTGAGCAGAAGAAGCATTTGGATTCAAGTAACATTAAAGATACACTCTTCTCTTACTTCTGGCACCGGGTCGTCTTGGACGAAGGCAAGTTCATTATCTCCCTTTTTCATAATATTTGCTGATAATTTAGCCCACACAATTCGAAATAGAGCAACTGCGATAGCGCGAGCATCTTGTGCGATCAAAGCAACCAGTCGCTGGGCTATTACTGGAACCCCTATCCAGAACCGTGTGACCGATTTCAGTAGCTTACTTGAATTTCTGCAAATATATCCATTCTCGAATCCCAAGATATTTGACAAGGAAGTTATCAAACCTTGGCTCAAATCCGAGGATCGGGATAGTACGAGATTAAGGAAACTGGTAAAATCCATTTCCCTCTGCCGGTCGAAAGGCGTCATCGATTTACCCCCGCGCCAAGATTTCATCCGGAATCTCAGGTTCAACCCGGAAGAACAAGAGCTGTATAACAACGTTAAAGAAAGCACAATCAAGAAGCTAGATACCGCTCTATCTTCCAACCCCCTGCAGCCTGGCCAATATCTCAATGCCTTGCAATGGCTTAATGAGTTGCGACTTCTCTGCAACCACGGACTAGCTCATTCGAAAAGACCTGTTGCTAAGCCATTAGAACCCAGTCAGCAGGATATACAAGTATGGACTAAAGCATCAGCAAACAAGGCCTTTGAGACCATTCTCTGCGCTGGCGAGGCACAATGTTCTGTCTGCTGGGAGCTACTCAGAGACGGCGCTGGTGGAGGACAGAATGCCGATATTCCCAAACCCCATCTTACTAGATGTCTTACACTCATATGCGGTTTCTGTTTCAAAAGCTCTCCGAGATCACAGCAAATGTCGACGTGCTCGCACACCTCACCATGCAAGAGTTTTGAGGTTTCTTGGAATTCAGACAGCATTTCTACACCAGAGCTTGACGGTTTACTGCTAGCTGCTCAACCCGAACTCGTTTCTACGAAGCTTCAAACACTACTAAAAGATCTTCAGAGTTCTCCAAAAGAAGAGAAAAGGTATTTGAAAAGAAAAACTTGCCATCAAGAAGCTGACCGCCTTTTAGTGTCGTCTTCTCGTACTGGACGTTTACTCTCGACCTTATCGAATCTCTTCTCCGAGCAAAGTCGATATCTTATACTCGTATAGATGGCCGACATTCAGGTGCGAAGCGAGAAGATGCAATTCAGAAATTCCAAACAGACGAATCAATTCAAGTTATACTAGTCTCTATTACTTGTGGTGGTGCTGGGTATGTATTCCAGCCTCTCTTCCTCGACTTGACTTTCCCAATATCCTAATTAGAACTACAGACTCGATTTGACGGCTGCATCGATTGCTTACCTCATCGAGCCGCAATGGAATCCCATGACGGAAGAGCAAGCTCTGTGCAGAATTCATCGCTTGGGACAGCGGAAAGAAGTCAAAACCATTCGGTACAGGATCGAGAACTCATTTGAACAGGTTTGAATATCCCGAGTTGGTCTTGATGAAAGAGAAAAAAGGCTGACTATGAAATAGAAAGTGGTAGCAACGCAAGAGCTTAAGGATGGAATTGCAGTGGAGGCCTTTGGCCCTGAGGTGCGTGACTATGCCATGGACAGTAGACAAAGACTCCAAGTAAGTCTTTATCATCACAAGAACAAGCTGGCCGATCTGACGTACAACCAGGAAATGCGAGATAGATTGTCTTAGATGAGATTGGTGCATTGAAGTCATAAGAGAGGAAGGTTCATGTTTCAGTAGTAGACTGTTAGAATGCGTAGATCATAGAGATAATCGAATAAGTAATATGGAGTGAGAACGGAACTGATTGAAGAGTTATCTTATATAGGTCTATTACGCTTATATAAGCAGCTAAAGACAAGCTGGTGAAGCACCAGAAGGATGAGACATAACCTAGAAGCACGTGACTATCTGTGAATAGAAGTCGATTGCAGAATGAGTTCTTCTACAATGACCAGTCAAGGGACTTAATAATATAGATGTCCTCAATACAATAATCTGTTATTTTTCTGCTTTTGATACGAGGCTGGTGAGGCATTTTGACCTCCAATATTTACGCTTGTTCTTCAATGGGCTTAGTCTCTCGCAGTGCATGCAGGCTCCGCTTTCCCACTTCGCCAGCCTTCTCATCACCAAAGCCCAGCATGGATATGCATGTGCTTCCAAAGCGTGTCGCTCTGACCGAGAACACGATTATATCGATGGAATGCTCACCATACGCTGGCTCACCCTTTCCACTCGAGATTCAACGGCAACATGGCGACCGTTTCAACCGCCAACCCCAACTCGATCTTTGAGACTGCTTATCGGAAGCTGAAGGACTCTGTCAGCTCTGCAGATGCGAGTGCCTTCCAGTCGACCTCTTTTGAAGAGGTCTGGAAAGCGGCTGAGGAAATCGAAAAGGCTCACGAGGCCAGAGGCAATCTCCGCAACATGCGTCGCATTGCCCCCTTCCTGAAGGGTTTGCAAAACTATGCCAAAGTGATTGAGGTATTATGTAATGGGACGCCATACATGCCCTGGATCTGGGTAAGTATAGCGGTCGCCAGTATTCTTTTACAACGCTTATATAAAAACAGGCTCCAGTGAAGTTGATGCTCCAAGTGAGATATTCACGTGATCAGATATCAGTGTACCACCTAACATGCGCGAGTGACAGCTCGCAGATCAATATACAAGCATATTTGACAAGCTGCTTGATGCGTATCGTCAAATCGCTGAAGTTATGCCCCAATTTGGACGGCTCCAGACAGCCTTCAGCAATGACCCGAACTTTCAAGTCGTACTGGGGCTTGTTTACTCAGATATTCTCGATTTCCATCGCAGAGCGTACAAATTCTTTGGAAGAAGATGTCAGTATTCTTTCGCAAAGACGCAAGAAATGTCTAATATGATACCCATAGCATTTCACCTATTCTTCGATTCTATGTGGAAGTCTTTTGAATTTCGATTCAGCGGTATCCTCAAGAACTTCGCTCGCCATCGTGATCTTGTCATGAGAGAAGTTGTGACTATCGATGTAGTAGAGGCACGTGAGTTGAGAATCAAGCTTCAACAAGAACTAGAACAGCAAGAGAGAAAAACCCAGAACTATTACCTCCACGATTCGATTTCCTGGCTTAAGCTCCCCGATGAAGAGCATGATGATGAGCTCGATCGGCTGGCAGAAAAGAGGCAAGAAGGAACCTGTGAATGGGTGTTTAGAAACCCACTTTTTCAGTCCTGGAAAATAGATGCACATAGCGATGCTATTCTTTGGGTGAAAGGGATCCCGGGGGCGGGTACGGTTACAAATTTCGCACTGTGGGATCTGCTAATTATTGCGCAGGAAAAACCATCTTAAGCAGCCATATTATCCACCAAATGCGAGAAGAAGGCAGGTTCACGACTGCTTACCATTTATGCAACAGCTATACGACAGGAAAGCATCTTTTTGGAGAACTTATGCGGGGTGTGATAGTTCAGCTTTTGAGGGCTAACCCCGACCTCGCTCCTTATATTTTTGAGAATTATGCCAATAAAGCTTTAGCTCCGACCGCAGCCCGCGTAAAAGGATTGCTGGAAAAACTTGTTCAAGCAATTCCCTCTATACGAATCATCGTTGATGGTCTGGACGAGTACCCTCTCTCTGACCAGAGAACAATTCTGAATGAGTTGCTATCGCTGTCTAAACTACATGGTGCTCAATGCAGGATATTATTTTCCAATAGAGAGAGTGAAAATATCAACAAAAGACTAAATGGCAGACCTACCATATCTCTGAGGGACCAAGACGTTGATCTCAAAAATGACATTGGGCTATACGTACATGCAGAACTCGATAGACTTCGGGGTGATTTTGGCAATGCTCTGATTGACCGAATCGAAAGGCAAATTGTGGCCAAGGCCGATGGTGGGTATAGCGGTTTCAATATTTATATTTCACTGACGCATCTGCAGGTATGTTCCTCTGGGTACGTTTGATGATGCAAAGTCTAGAGGAGTGCCATAGCCCACAGGAACTTGTGGAATCTGTAAACACTCTCCCAGAGGGTCTTGACAAAGCGTGAGAATATCCCCCTATGGCCCCTATGGCCCGCTTGTTGCTATCCTCTGACACCAAACCTAGATATAAACGAATCCTGGACGATCTCCAATCTCGCAGCTCCGATAAGTCTATTCGAATTCTACAATGGATCGCTTGTTCCTTTCGGATAATGAAGGTCCATGAGATCAAAGATGGTGTTGTACTTCAGATGAGCGGTGCCATTCTCAACGAGCAAACAAAGCTAGTGGATAGCTTTTGGGAACACTGCAAGCCTCTCATCGAGAAAGGCCCGAAGAATACTATAGACTTCGTTCATTATTCGGCAAAAGAGTGCGTATGCTTTCAACTACAGGCGAATTTACTAACATCCTTGGCCTGTGAAGGTATGTTCTTCACGAGACAAGTGGTCCTTTTTTGGGGTTTTCCGAAGCACAGCATGGACTTGCCATATCATGCTTGAACTATATGAATTCGAGTTACTGCTTCATTAATTCCGCAGTTTCGAATCAGGCGCTAGAAATGCGGGTTCTCAAAGGCTATCATGGTTTGCATCATTATGCTAATGAGTTTTGGTTTCAACATCTTCTTCAGTACACCAAAGCCGGAGACCCTGTTGAAGATGAAGAACTGGACATGCCCTTGTGGGAAATTCGAGAATTCTGGAAGCAGGAACCTGGAATCGGTGCTGGGAACTTGAAGCTAGATGATACGACTTCGGCTGACAAGATCAATGCCCAGCTAGAAGCTCTTGCTTCGACCCCATTAGCTCAATATATGGGTCTGGATATCTTGACATTCCAAAAGTTCTTGTCTCAGGAGTCTTCAAGTCACCAAGCACCAGCAAGTGAGTTATGAAACTTGATGTCCGTTGATTTGGCTCTAAAATCTCGACAGAGTTGAAGGACGAGGAACTCCGGCATGACCCTACGCATTTTAGCGATATTAGTCAACACTACCAAAATATCGTCCGAACCCTCATGGACTGCCCTGTGAATAAACCCCCTGAAGGTATTCACCCTCAAGAGCTGCATACGTTCAAGCAGACGTATGTAGATTCGGCGTTCATTTGTCGTTACCGAGAGTGCCCCCGTTACTCAGACGGCTTCAAAACGTCTGAAGATCGTGACAACCATGAGAAGATTCATACAAAACCTCTACGCTGTGCCGATCCGAAGTGTGAATTCTTTGCCAGAGGCTTCGTCAGCAAAACGGGACTTTTGAAACATAACCGGAAGTATCATCCCTCTCCAGAGGAAGAAGCACCTCCAGCTTTCGAGCCCAGACAAGCGCCGGAACCACCGCTCGTTCTGCCACCAGATCCAGCACTGGCATTGGCATTGGCGCCTCCGCTTCCGGTACCTTCTCTACCTCTGGTCCCAAATAATGTCCCCAACTCCAGATATCAAGAGCAAGCAATGTTGGCATCGACTCCCCGCCGTGTCAGCATGGCGAAAAAGGGACTGAAGGTGCACAACTGCAACCTATGTACAAAGGTCAACAACTTCCACGTCTCCCTTCATGTGTCACTGAAAGCTGATGAAATTTAGATCTTCACTAGAGCGGAGGGTCTGAGGTATCGTCTTTCCCGTCGGGGAAATTTGTAATAACAGATCTAACACTGAATCAGACGACATAAACTTACTCACGAGGATCCGAAGTATCCTTGCCTGTGGGAGAATTGTGGCCGAGCGTTTTTCCGCCTTGACCTTCTCGAAAGGCATCAGCAAGTTCAGCAGCAGTGAGTAAATTACAGTATCCACAATGCTTTCATTAATCCGATAATACAGTGAGAGAAATGCCAACCAAACGGGAAATGTCACAGGTCAAGAGAGCAATTGAACTCTTGATGTACATATTCGCAGGTAGCCGGTCGGCTTATATAAAATGCGACTATCATTGTGATCCGTGACAGCATGACATCGGCAACTAAATCTTAGCTTAGGCAAGATCGAAAGGTATCTAAAGATACCGAGGGAGGCACAATGAAAGTCCGAGGCTGGAATGTACTCTGGTGATTGCCTCTTTTTGTCAATGGTCATCCTGGCCGCAAGAACTGACGATATAGCGGTCAGAGGGTATACACCAAGAGTAAAAGTTGCCAAAGAATACCGTGAGAGTGTTGCTGTGATTTCATTGACTGAGCGTATTTCTCTTTATCAGAAGAGTGGGGAGCCCTGAGAGACGACCTAGCGTGCGGTTTGGAGGCCACTGAGACAGCATTACGATAGCCTTGGCCCTTCGGACTCGCATTTCAATAGATGATGCTGTAGTAGGTTCGTTCTGCCGTTTTCGATTGGTAAGCGCGTCAAATTTGGAGGCCAAAGATGTGTGCAGCTGCGCAATTTTGAGAGGGATTTTTCAAGGTGATTGATCTATGAGAGGTGGTATATAGTCTCTTTCAATTGGTTGCATTGACCGTTGCACGCATGTTTGAAAGGTGGGGAACGGCAGAAGATGAGGAGAGTGGCAAATGTCAAGCCAAGCCTACCCGATTTCACATTTGGAGGCCACTCCGCCTCACTTTCAAGCGTCTGTACAGCACCATAAGCAGTCAAATTTCCAGAAAGCTGCTCTTCCGTTGCGATGTTTGGCGACTTCCCATTGGCTGCCCTCGTGGGACCAATTCAACCCGGGCCCTCAGTAACCCCTTGGAAATTGGAGGCCATATACGACGAAGTGGCCCTTTTCCAAAGTTCGGTTTTCGAAACTTACACCTGTGTAGGAGACTTGAATCCCGTCTTCTCATTGGACAGTCGAAATTCTTCCCAAACGCGTCGGATATTTTTCAAAGTCTGAAATACAACATGATATCAAGCAGAATTTATGCTGAAGGTATCTTGTATAAAGCATATTTTCGGGTTCTCTTGAAAGGCTTCGCTGCAAGCTTGGAGAGCGAGCCTGAAGCATAAAAGTGCGGGTGAGGTTATTTCCATCCAAAGTGTTTTGAGGCAGGCTGTCTTAGGATTTGGAGGCCATCCGGGCCGGTGGGGATCGGTTGGCTTGAGTGGAAAATCTCAAGGTATGACTTGGGTAAGGAACTCGTTTAGCCTCTTATGATTGGATAGTTTGGACCTTTGCTGGCTACCCACGATTTGGAGGCCATGTGCGCTCACCGCTACTTCATTATAGGAGGCAAATCTCAAGATACAACTTGGTTAAGGACCTCGTTTAACCTCTTGTGATTGGATGTTTGAAGTTTGAACCATGTAGGCTACCTACGATTTGGAGGCCATGTCGGCACGGACGTCCACTTGATTATAGGAGGCAAATCTCAAGATACAACTTGGGTAAGGACCTCGTTTAACCTCTTGTGATTGGATGTTTGAAGTTTGAACCTCTGCAGGCTGCCTTGCTCCGCCCCCAGCCTCCGCCTTAGGCCCGGCCACCTGCAGAAAATTTGGCTTTCCAATTGGGTAGTCGTGATTTTTGGAGGCCAATAAAATAATGCTACTCGGTTTTCACCATTTAGGAAGAGTGAAATTCTCAAAAAGTTCATACTGACAGACTGCTCATTCCCACTTCTCATTGGATAGTCATACCATACCCATGTTCATGCCGCACAAAATGCAGCTAGACCTGCACACCTCACGCACTGAGCACGATTACTTGCTCTGACTGGCTGGTCAAAAAATTTGGAGGCCAACGATACACCCAATCCCATTAGCGGGGCTCCAGTCCAGCAAGTGTGCTACAGCATCAAAATTCTCCACCCTACCTCGTAAAAGAATCAAAATAGCCGCTGCTGATTGGGCAACTACACAGGTATACCATAAAATGCAGCACAGCTACAGAGTCGAATAAGGCCGGTACAGCCCAAGGTAGAGGATAACTTTCCCACATCACACCTTGATAGAGCAAAGAAATGCTTAATTCTCTTTAGACGACTGATAGTTTCTATATTTCTTATCTGAATATAGATCTATAAGAAATTATTAGTAGCAAAAGCAGCTAAGTATATAAGTTAGTATAAAATAATTTAAAAGATAAGGCAGTCTAGTGTTAATAATATGCCAAGTATTATCACTATACTTTTATAGTCACTTACAAGTCGGAAAAGATTAAAGATATAGCCTGCTCCCTATAGGCGAAAATTGACTTCAGCTCTCCATCCTTCCCAGATAGGTGTGTTGCACGTCGCATTAAGCACGGAGCCAACATTACTCATTTTCATCCACGTGCGTAGATGTGTAGTCGTCGTCTTTGGCTGACCTTAGGGCTTAAACCGGTGCCAGAACATACGGGGTGAGTGCCCGGGGCCCTTGTTGCTGAGAAGTCCGGACGCTCGATGGAGACCTCAAATTCTAACCGTTATACTTCTATGTTTGAGCCGCTTGCAAATTACAGATCGACCAGCATGCCGTTCCAATCGACGGGATTATAGACAGCTCCGGTATGAATGTCCTGCAAGATCTCATCAAACATAGCATTCTCCCACTGCATGTTGTCCCAATCATAGCCTGATGTAGCCTCTCTTCTCCCTTCGTAAATGCTGTCATGGGCATTGCTCAGCGGGCTCCTCCCCTCGCCTGCCGCCATGGCGACCATCTCACACCATTTCTCGACCCTAGCCTTCTTCATCTTCAAATGTTCTGCAGCCAAGTCCCATGTATCATTCTCCCAATCCACCCCCTGCGCCGCGGCCATTTCTTTCTTCGCGGCCTCCAAACGAGCGCCCATGGTGTCTAAGATGCCGAGGATATCAACCTGAAGATTGGGTTGCGCTGTGACCTCGGCCCTGAGCGTGTTGAGTATCTGGGCAGACACGACTTGGGTGGATAGTAAGGCTGGAGGTTTAGGCAAGCTCAGATCTGGACATGAAGGCACGCCGCTGAGAGCAGGCGTTGGTTGCCAGGGAACCGTGGATTCTTTCTGCGACACGGCCGTGCCGGCACTGGAAAGCTTGACCGCGCTGGGCCCGGCTACTCTTACCCATCGAGAGAGCATCATGGCGCCATGGACTAATTGGACGTAGGCGGGCTGAGGCATGTAGAAGTAGGAGCAGACCGGGATGGCAAGCCAATTCTCGAGCCAGGTCTTGAGTGCGGCAGTGAAATGTGAGAAGACATCGGATATCGGCACGCCTAAAAGCGAAAGCGAGGCGAAGGATTGAGATTCGGCATCTGGTAGGTGTGAACCTGCCAGTAGAGGCTCAAAGATCCGAAGGTAAGCACTATTGTGATAGCAAGATAGAAAGTCTAGGCTCTCAGACAAGGTTAGCAAAGCACCGGCGAGGAGAATTTCAAGCATTTGGGGAATCATACAATCGGATCTAAGATTCAGGGGTAGTGCGTTCCGGAGGCTGTCTAGCTCAACTCGGAATGCCTCTAGACGCGCCATCGTTGAAGGGTCGGGCGAACCTAGCTGTTCGTCCACCGGTGAATCACTACTGTGGAATTGGAAGATTTTCTCGGTGAGTCGCTGAATGTGGACCAACTGTATGGCAAGTTGGTCTGTCTTGTATTCTCTAGCATCGTCAAGATCCTTGAGGCATTGGTCCATATATTTGGTATATATTGTGAATGCTAACTGTTTCACGACAAGGCCAGCGCTGCTATCTAATTAGTCTTGTCCTTTATGAAGCTCTATTCAGGCGTTCTGGGACTCACTTTGAGCTCATATACCAGACGCCAAGTAGCGCCCTCTTCTCTTCGTTCGTTCTGGCCACGGGCTCCTCGGCACGTACCAAAGGCAGCTGACTCCTCCTCTGTTGAAACTTAGGGCATGTACTCAAACCTAAATCTTCTACCAAGCTGACTGCTAGGCGGATCAGATTGTTGAACTGCGCATGAGCCATGCAATGGTAATGGTAGGATCCTAGGAAAACCAGAATGCCTTGGAGGAGATCCAACGAGCGCTCAGATCTCATGAGTATGGCATTAGAGATATGTTCCATAACGGCGCGGCTTTGTCCCCTCACCAATCGAAGATGGCGGACGGAAGCTACCATTTTGATTACCTTCATGAGAAATGGACGAGTTGCCTGGAGTTGTCTTGGCGTTGTGCCAGCTGGAATGATGACAAAAGGCAACGGAGTAGATAGCTGATTCCTGTAGATGGACAATAAAGTCTCGTCAGACTCCACGGGGACAAGATCTTCTATGTCTACCGTTGCCATGCAGGTACATGTTAGACCCGTTGGTGCGCTAGAGGTGAAGTCATGCGTTGGGCTGTTCAGAGCAGTTTCGTCCTGGCTCAGAGTGACTTGAGCTTGTGGTTCGGAGCTAACCGATGATGCCGAATAGTTGTTTGCGAGATCCAGACCACCATTCGATAGACTGCCATGAACAGTTGAGCTTTCCCCTCCCGGCGTCTTGGATGAGTGAATCGAATTATTGAGTCCCTCTTCCGGCGGAGCTATTCTCGTGTCAAAACTGGCACTGGTCAGACAGAGTCGATAGTAGGTCCAACGTGGATGAGTGCAGAGCAGTTGAGCGACTGGATATCAGTTGAATCGTGACGAGAATAATCGGGTAGTAAAAAGGGCAGTAGTACGGGCAGTGAAACCCCTAGGGGTAGAGCTCATGCCCACCCCACGCCATCGCAAGGTGTTGATGCGCAAAGAGTATAACAGGGCATGAACATGGACTTACGAGGGCTTGACCTGTCTCTTCTTCCTCGGACCAGAAGGTTGACCCACGCAGTCTTTCTCCAAACTTCGGCATCGATCACATTGTTGTGGCCCCGAAGACTGGGTGCGAATGCAGCGTGTCTTTGCAGCCGCACACGGAGCGCAGGCCGCGCCCCATCTGGCGCTGCGACCCGTCTTTGGTCTGTCCATCTTAACTCGACTCTGCAGATGTTATTCGTCTTGGCCCACCTTTACCGGGAAATCGTGGCGGCTTCTGGGAGAATGCCGTTGTTGTACGATGCGCACGCCGCGGAATGTAAAGACCACGTTGGGTTCGGGAGTCCTTGAAGTTGGCGGCAAGTTTGGCGGAGTTTTTCTTCGGATCTTCCCGAAATTCCGCACGTTTTCGGGGCTTATCTAGACTTACCTTACGGGAATTAGCTAGCGACGATTTTCGGGTATACTAATGGTAAAATGCCCGTTTTTAGAGCATTATATAGTACTAAACTTCGTCTAGCTATACTCCGTAATACGGTGCCCAAATACTGCTTAGCTAGCTTATATTCAGATACCGGTTTTTAACCATAGATCGGCTATTTATAAGCTAGTCTAGGCTGTCTCGGGATTGTTCTTAGGTCCTAAATCTCTATGCTTTTAATCTATTTGTAGGGCCTATAGAGAACAGGGTACTTAGGTAGTAGTTACCTACTTATACATATCGAAAGAAATATAGGCCAATCGGAGATTTCCTTTTGGCCTTGCGGCATAAATATTAGACGCCAGCTATAGGGCAGAACTTAGCTTAATTCTGTATTAAGAGCCTACGCTTTCATCCTTCTATACGGAGTAAACTATTCAAAGGGCTGTATCACCTTCCGATTCAACGCCGTACATGCACGTGATCAAAACCTTTCTGATCGGTTCATTGATCGGCTGACTCAGCTGCCAGTCTTATATATATACTATTCATTTTCAGGACGTTCCGCTACGCATAGTCGGTCTCTATCCTAAACCTATCGGGTTGGACGGAATATTGACCGGAGTTCAGGGGCAGGATTCTCGGTTAGAAAAATCTCCGCGGAATTTTCATCTGGGATTAGCGAGGCAGGGATACGACGAAAGGGGACAAGGACCAATGTGAGGCCGGGTGTGCCTGTCTTTGAAGGACGATGTGTTGGGCAGCTTCTCAGTCTGCCGTTCTTCACTCAACTGTCTTTTAATTGACGCTTGGAGCTTTTTAACTTGAGCTCTGGGACACGCTTTCATAAGAACGAACTTTCACAGTTACAAACAAGACGATCATTATGAATAAGACGATCATTATGGCTACCAAGGGTATTCCATCCTCGTTTCGCAGCTGGCAATACAGATTTACAGCGGGTGGCCTCGAGAACAACCTGACACTAAACAATGTTCCTATGGTCCAGCCCCAGGTTAATCAGCACCTGGTTCGAATTCTTGCTGCTGGTCTTAATCCAGCTGACTACAGACTTTCCGAATTCCAATTCCTCCACAAGGTGGTCTTTCCCAAACCTGCCTCTCCTGGAAATGACTTTGCTGGCTACATTGTCAAGCCTGCGCCAGGTTCAACGCTCAAGCCAGGACAACTCGTGTTTGGAAGCGCCGGGACAAACTTTATGTACGGAGGGGCTATGTCAGAGTATGGGATTGCGCTTGTCAACAATACAGTGCCTATACCGACAGGATTGTCCATCATCAATGCCGCCGGCATCGCTATAGCTGGGCTCGCTGCTTATCAATCCATCCTACCTCACTCCAAGCCGGGCTCGCGAGTTCTCTTGAATGGCGGAGCTGGAGGGGTGGGAAGTTTCGGTATCCAAATTGCCAAAGCTGAAGGACGCCATGTGACTGTGACCTGCTCGACTGCCAATGTCATGCATTGCAAATCTCTAGGTGCCGACGAAGTCATCGATTACAAGACACAGAACGTATTACAGGCTCTCAAAGACGCGCCGTACAAGTACGACCTTGTTGTAGACTACGTTGGCAACGATCACAATCTATTCTGGGAAGCAGACGTATACACGAGTCCTGCTGCAAAATTCGTCACAGTGGCAGTGAGTCACCACCTGAGCTTTGTACAGTTTATCATGTGGGCGGAATACATGCCAAGATTCCTCAGTGGTGCAAAAAGACAGCATGTGACTGTCTTCGCCAGACCTGATCGTGAAGAACTCTCGCAGATTGCCGAGTGGATGGTTGAGGGCAAGGTTAAGCCTGTTATTGACTCGAAGTACAAGTTTGAAGATTTGAGGGAAGCATACCAAAGGTTGAAGACGGGCAGAGCCAGGGGCAAGCTAATTCTCGAGGTCGCACCAGAGGGAGAGCATGTGGCATAAAAGAAGTATTTTTGCGTTCAATTTAACTCATCGCTACGCTTATATTGTTGACGAAATGATGCTCAATGTAGAGGAGCAGCTCAACTTGTATGAAAAGGTACCTGGATAAGGGCTTCTTGAATGTAGCTGGTTACCTATATAGATGATCTTTGCTACCCTTTTTCTTCCATTTCACGGCGCTCTCCCCTTTTCAGGATGTTCTTTAAGGCATCTCTCCTTCAGTCGATAACTTCTGAAACGCACGTTCCCAGCTTGATATTTTGATATCAGTGTCCAAATTCTGAACAATTTTGTCCATATCAGACGCTATATTTATTCAGATTGTCAAAAAGACCTAGCAGTAGAGCTGCATTTGATACTCATTTCGCTAATTTATGTACCTCCACGTAGAATACTCATTTATCAAGGGTCACCTCCAAGACCGACATAGCGCTACCAAATGGCTGGACCACATTGACCAAGTGCAATACGGCATCAACATCCGCAAGCAATGCCTTCAAATTGAAGTTGAAGTTCCAATCATACAGATCCCGTTCCTTACTGCACTGCAGAGACAACTGCCAGGTTGTTGGTTGAATCGAACAAGTCTTGTCCGTCATGCTCAAATATCATATTTGTAGAAGTCATTCATCTGAAATCAGACTTGGATGCTTGCACCTGTGCGTTACTCGTACCGTAAGTCCCGCTCTACGTCCGAGAAACACTCTGCCGAATGAAGTCGCCTGTTTATTCGGCGGAGTTTTCCTCGGACATACATAGAGTCCCGGAACCACAGCGCACGGACCTGAATAAGCTTACCTATGCGGAGTAGGTATGGACCGTACCTTATGCTGGTTACACAGTCCCCGCAATAATACGGGGTATACGGAATTTAAAGGGGGTATGGCTAGCACGGATAAAGCCCGAGAATTCCGCGGGAAGATTTGCATACGCCGTGCTGACATGAAATTCCCATACTTAACATTGATCCGTCACTTAAATAAATAGACTGAGCATGCTACAATCAACAACAATAATATACATTTCTATTCTTCTATCAAATCAAATCAAATCAAATATAAGCCGCGAAAATGTCGCAGTCGTACCCGCAAACCCTCCCCTCTCTCAGCCAGCGCGAGGCTATCGCCGACGCCGTGTACCGAGCCGCCATTGCCAGTGATCATCATGACGCCGCACTCTTCGACTCGGCATGGGCCGGAGAAGACGTTTCCATGGAAATCCATGATGACACTAAAAAAGTCCTCCAGGGCCTCTCGGTGATTCGCGCAAATGTTCTCCATAGAGTTGGTCCCATGGATACGACGCACAATATCAGCATGGTCCGTGTGAATTACCAGGACGGAGCCGTTGCTGCTTCTCTCACTGCCACTTCAACAGCAACGCATGCGGCTTCCGGCACGGGCAGGGATCCAAATGGAACCAAGTACACTGTGGGTGGGGAGTATTCAGTTGACCTGATCAAGGACGAAGCGGGTGTGTGGAGGATTAAGAAGTTGGCGTTGAATGTTGTCTGGACGACAGGCGATGCTTCATTGATGCGCCCCCCTCAGAAGTAGACACGGCTGCATTGCATAGGAGGTAGAGGGCGAGTGTTTTGGGAAGCAAGCATGGTCTTTTTATCTGTCTTTCTGAGTGTTATACGGGTGCAGCCGAAGTGATAACGCAGAGCCTTAACCTTGTTTTGCAAGACGGATCACTGGATTGGGTGTCAGAATAACAAACGGACGGACGTACTCCTAAACCAATGAACAATAGGACATCTCTCGCCACCTCGGCAGTGGTAGAGATCAGTTCTGTACAAATCACACTGGTTAATTTTCTGTTCATGTGACGGTGTGACCTCGTTTTACTGCCTGTTATTGCACCCGTCTCCCAAGCTGATCTCTCCAACCGTATGAACGGTAGTTCGGTAATACGAGACTTCGATATAACTTCGAACCAACACGCCTTGCTGATTGGGCAACTACTTATACCACATAATGTAACACAGCCACAGAGTCAAAGTTGGAGGCTGTTGCAGCCCAAGTATAGAAAACAACTTCCCCGAGCCATATCTTGATAGAGCAAAGCAAAAGTTGCATCAGCTTGGATGACTGATATTTCCACATTTCTTTTCCAAACACAGATCTATAGGATATAAAAAGCAGCAAAAGCAGCCAAGGATATGCAACGAAGTCTCTAAACTTCCATTTAAACTTCCATTTCCAATCTGGGATCCAATAGGGAGTTCCTCTAACGAGAATACTAGAAAATAAGCCCTCCAAGATCTATGAACATAGGTGAAATACGGAACTGGAAGCTTCATTACAAAGAAATCAAAGTATCAATCGATACAATCATCAAAATTCAGAATTCCCGCTCTACCTACTTCTCTACTAACTTCTCCGTAGCAAATTCAGCCAGACTTCCAAGAGACTTCTGGTTGCTAAGAAGATCAAGAAAAGGAATATCGACTTTGAAAGCACCCCATACCCAGGTGCGAAACTCCGCCGCAATCATACTGTCCATACCAAACTGCGCTAAAGGTTTAGCGTTGTCGATCTGGTCCACTGGCATGAGAATTGCACTAGAGAAACGTTTGCGCATAACTCTCAGGACGGCCTCTATGAGCGAAAGAGCGTCTGCTTCAGAAACAAGAGTCTTGACTGCAACTGCGGAGATTTCTTTCAGCCATGAGGGTGCATTTGCTAGACCTGCCTGCGAAACATTACCCGCATCGCCAGAGTCTGCGTTGCCCAGTAGTGCTGCTGACAGAATCGCAGAGCGAGGATCCTGCATGTTGCCAATTGTCGTGACATCGAAACCTTGGTCCATGAGGCTTCGAAGTCCAGCCGGCTCCAATCCGGTCAGCATGTGTGCACAGTCTATTTTTGCTGGTCGCCCGCCGATAGCTTCCGTGTCGCCACCTGTTCCGCTGAGGGAAAGATCGATGACCTGCAAGAATTCCTCTTCTTTCAAGGGCTGGATACCTTTTCTCAAGAGAAGAGCTTCTATCTCCGGGTTTTCGTGGAGATATCCGACTTCAGAAATCATGCCGAGACCAATCGAAACAGCCTTCTTGCCCTCCGTGCGGCGCCATCGAGCAAAGGCATCGAGGAATCCATTTGCGGAACAATAATTGCTCTCGGTCGCAGTCGCGACACTACCAGAAACCGAAGAGGTCATAAGGAAGAAGTCCAGTGCCTGGTCGTTGCCCTCGAGCGCGTTGTGCAAATTCCACGTCCCTGCCCATTTGGGCTGAATGCTTGTATGCCAGCCTTCATGGCTCATGCGGGTGAAGAGAGCTTCTTGAAGGCCCATGGCCGCCTGTATAACACCACCGATAGGCTTTCCGGTGGCTTTGCAGGCTTCCACAGCCGCTACAATATCAGCTGCTTGGCCCACATCTCCTCTGGTCACTGTGACATGTGCTCCTTCAGCTTCCAGGCGAGAGACGAGCTCTCGTGCGCTGGGCTTATCGCAGCCTGACCTTCCGACAAACACAAAGTGTCGGGCACCTCGAGACATCATCCAGCGGCTCAAACTACGACCCAGACCTCCGAGACAACCAATAAGGAGATAAACCTTTTCGGGGTCGAGAACCGTGAGATATTTCGAAGGCGCAACCTTTTCACGTGTTAGATCTGCCCTCTTCATAAACAAAGGTCGAGACTTACCGAAACCCTACTCTCGGCGTTTTCAAGGGACACAACCACTTTTCCAATTCTGTCTCGTACTGAGAAATAACGGAAGGCTTGCGCGGTTTCCGAAACATCAAACTTGGTCATAGGACCCGGCTTGGCATTGCCAGAGCGGTATAATTCGAGCGCCTGTTTGGTTTTCCTATTGATATGTTAGCCAGATTTTCAATAATCCGGTGGTCTTGATGATAGAACTGACTCGATCCAGATATCCCGATAGAACTGATCTTCATGATAATACAGCTCAGTCAAGTCAAAGGCCGTAAAGGTTGTGTTTTTCAAGAACATGTGCACTTTGAAGTTACAAGTTAGCTTTGGCTTCTCTTCATGAAGACTGGGTTGGAACATGCTTACTCTCGAGTTTGCCAGCGTCCACAAGCTCACGTTTTCCTATCTCGATAAAACGGCCGAAATTTGCCAGGCAGTCCCAACTTGCATGCATCAGATCTCCAATGAGTGAGTTGACGATCAAATCTACCCCCCGACCGTTTGTAGCTGACCTGATGCCGTCTACAAAAGAGGCATCACGCGAGTTGAAGATGTTTGCGTCTGGTACACCTAACTCATTGATGAGGTAGTCTCGTTTGACTTTGGAACTGGTAGTGGTATAGACAGTTGCACCTATTCGCATGGCCAAAGTGATCGCCGCAGTACCAACTGCGCCAGCACCTGCATGGATGAGAACGGATTCGCCAGCTCTCAGATGCCCTCGATCAAGCATCGCATAGATGGCGGTAGAGTAAGCCATGGGTATCGTGCAAAGAACACTATGCTCTTCTCCTGGTAGCATTCGGTGCGCAGCCCAGGCTGGTACTCTCTCTGTCGTTCCGAAATAGTTTGGCGCCATAACCACAACCCGATCGCCGAGCCCAACGTTTTCAACATTTGGTCCTACAGCCGTCACAACTCCACAGAATTCTAGAGAGCAAGTTCCTGTCTTTGTCTCTACATGCCCACTCATGGTGTAAATATCTTTGGCATTGAGACTGACAGCTTTGATGGCGACATCGATAAATCCTGTTGGAGGTGTCGTGGCTACTTCACGGATTTGCTGAAAGTGTAGTGAGTCGGTGACACCAGGTTTAGCTATACTGAGTTGCGCCGGTCCAATTGTGGAAAGGGGTGCCTTTTCGATTGGTTCTTGCTCCCCGATTCGTCTCCTGAATTCGTTATTCACTCCGAAGTCTGGTCCAAAGCGGCTGGTGTAAAGAAGGCCATCAGCCTGAATAAACTCCTTGTCATCAACATCCTCATAAATGGTCAGAACTCTGTCCATGTACGCAAAAGCTGATGTGGTGTCCAAGAGGCCCGTGGGTCCAACATCGTATATGGTGAAGCGCAGCGATGGCTGCTCAAGCATAAGAGCTCGAGAGAGACCATTTGAGAGCGTCAAATTAGGATCCGGAGTAGTCAACATGCCGGCGCCGGTGAACCACAACAAATTTGTGGCTACGTCGGTACACATTCGAAGCCGATTCATGTCTTCCGGGCTCATGGTAGCGAGAAACTCGCGCTCTATTTCGAGAAGAGATATGCAGATCATCTTCGAAGAGACGGATCCTGGATCCAAATCGGCAATTGCAACGTTGTTGACTTGGGCTGCGCCGGCTGTCTGCTTCAAATAGCTCGATAGAGATTTTGTGAAATCTGCCACTGCGGATGAGGGCTTATTGCCAGACTACATTGGGTTTAGTATTGAATCAGAGCAGGGTGGGCTGAGCTTGGGCAGAGACACTTACGATGATCAGAATATCTTTGCTTAGTAGCGACTTGTGATTTGACCGTCGCACGGCGAGAAGGATCTGCTTTCTGATCTCCACGACTGCAAATTCAGCAGCAGCCAGACTAGAAAGTGCACTGTCGGTTTTGCGAGTGACAATAGCACCATTTTCTCCGACAAGAGATATGAGCTTCTCAGGAGCGTATTTCCAGAGTTTTTCCGATTCGGCAAGCTACATTTGTGTTAGGATCAGTGGATTATCAATATCACACAGAGTATAATGAGACTCACCTTGCTGATCAGAATCGTATTGAAAGGCCCCGTCGCTCCATTGCTCACAGTCAGATCACCATTTTCAGCCAAGCTGCCAGTATTCCAGGATTGGATTCGTGGTAGTGATGTGTCTTTGTGGAGCAAAGATAACCAATTTGTTGGTTTGCAATCGCAGTCTGGTCCAAGTTCAAGAACGCGCATTCTCGGATTGCTATGTCCGACGAGATCGAGAAGTGCCCCGATAGCAGCTTGTGTCTCGTTGTCGACCAAATCAGGCTGTTGTTGAGAGATGAATGTATCGATATACTTATCCAGCTGAGGTTCTGCGCCCGGGTAGAGGCTCAGAACATCCGGTTTCCAATTGATACGGAGAATTGGGTGGCGTTCCATGTGTGTACTGTCGTTGGCTTGTACATCTCCCATCTTACCGGTGTAGAGAGATAGACGAACATCTTTCATGTCGACTACCACGTTACCTGAAGGGTCTAGAAGGGTAGCATCAATCCTCCTGGTTGCAAAACCTGTCGTGGTCATTTTTGTGTGGATTGTGGCTTCTTCGTTGTTGGTTTTCCCTAGGGATTGAATTCGACACTCGGAGATGAAGACCGGAAGAAAAGCCTTCAGAGTGCTTAGATTACCGCCTGTACCACCCATAATACCCGCTTGCCTAAATCCCAAGATCTGGAGTCAGTCTTGCCACATTATAGGGGAGCGAGAAGTATAGTGGACGAGAAGTCCCGAAAGGGGTGAGAGACTGCCAATACGGCAAATTGAAAAGAGCTTTAGCCATATGGGAACTTACAAGCAGGCATCAACAGCAATGGGGTGTACGAAATACTCTGTGTCGGTATCTTTTCCGACCCTCCTCTTCAGATTCGTAGTTGATAATGCATCGGATCTGACGCGACCCCCGTCTGTACTCAAGCTTGTCAAGGACTGAAATTGTGGCCCAAAGCAAAGTCCTTCATTGGCAAGCTTCTTGTACCAGCGGTCCATTGGCCATTTTTCGAAAGATTCCGTATTCTGGACTTTGATTGTCCCTTCCGATGGTAATGGACCTCCAGTACGAATACTTCCTGAACAATGAAGAGTACCTTGGCCTGATCCCCACGACGATACCGAGAAATCACACCAGTCAGTCGATTTGCTTGTGGTGGATAGTTTCCGCCATGAGATGGCCGTGTGTAGCTCAATCTCCTTCGTCCCTATATCTTGTTCGTCTTGGATCACAAGAGCTGTGCTGATGCTCACATTTCGGAATTCAAAAGAAGTGCTGGGTCTAGCAGACTTTTCTGATGAAGCGCTTTTGAGGCCCTTGACTTGAGCGATGGCTTCCATAGCCATTGCGAGATATCCAACAGCCGGGAAAACGATCTGAGACTCGACCTTGTGATCCAGTAACCAAGGGGCTTCATTGACTCGCAAAACATTTCGCCAACTCCAATCTATTCCGCTACCAGCAAGATGGGCTGATCCCAGAAGCTCATGGCGTACATGTTGTCGGTTTCTGAGCTCGACGGAAGGCCGGGACTCAGCCCAGTGGAGACCCGCTGAGTAATCCCATGGATATGGCTGGAGATTGTGTAATATGACTTGATTCTGTCTGGGCAAGTCATGGATATTTTGCCATTGTAAAGCATGGCCATGAAGATAAAGTCTCCCAGCCAATTTCTTCATACATATGTCGGCATCTTCACCCCTCACAAGTGTGGAACTGTACGGGAGAACATTTTTGTCGACTTTGATTGAAGCCCGGACATGCTGGACGGGTCCCTTCAGAGCTGGGTGGGGCCCTATCTCAATGAGATGGGTCTTTCCCTCGCCGATGAGATCTTGAAGTGCGGAACTGAATTGAACAGGGTTTTCGAGGTTGTCTCGCCAATACTTCGCCTTCCTTGCCTGCTTTGCAAGGTATAGGTATTTTCCGCTTTCATAACCGACGGATGAAAACATGGTAACAGCAGGGCCACGGAGAGATGACTTGCCATCCAAGTGTGGCGCTAGAAGACTCTCATAGAGAGGGCCAATTTCCTTTACCAGATGTGAATGGTAAGCTCTTCCGCCGGTCTGAAGTTTGCGAGCGAAAATATTGTTCTTCTGTAACTCTGCGAGCAGAATCTCTACCCCTTCTTCAGATCCACTGAGCGTGACACTCTCCGGAGAGTTGATACAAGCCACACATACTTGTCCCCACAGGTCCTGTTCATCGATAAACTTTTCAGCCTTATCGGGACCCATTCCAGCGGCGAGCATAGTTCCCTTTGACTGCAGCTTCCCGACAGCATAACCTCGAAAGTATGCTGCAAGAATAGCCTCTTTCGCGTCGAGCAATCCAGCTGAAAAGGCTGCTGCAATTTCTCCAGACGAGTGTCCAATCACTGCCGAAGGAGTGACCCCCCAACTTCGCAATACATTAACTAGGCCGATTTGAATGGCCGTGCAGATTGGCTGACTGCGAGTGACATGATTTATTTGGCTGGTGAGCGGCGAATCCAAAAGCGTCTGCTCTAATGTCCATTCTGGAGATGTCTCCGTGGGTAGACTCTGTAAGATGCTGTCGAGATCACGGATGGTACCGAGAAATAAATCACTGCTCTGAAGCAGTTGTTTGCCCATTTCCGGGTATTGCGCCCCTTGGCCTGTAAAAATGAAGCTGAAGGGAAGGCTCGCTGATTTTGCATCGACAGTTTCAGGCGGATCGGGTTGTACCAGTTCGGAAAGCCCATCTGCCCTCACCCTCGCTAAGACGATTCTCTTCTTGGGCATGCTGGGGGATTTTTGGGTCAATGTAAAGGCGAGACTTTTGACCAAGTCTCCATCCCCTCGTTGGATAATCTCTTCGGTTTGTTTCAGGCGAGTCTCCAATGATGCTTTCGATGCAGCTGAAAGAGGGAGCACAAGTACCTGTGCTTTACAAGCGGATTCAGTAGGGGCTACTTCGCGGGTTTCGTCAAGGTAGCTCTCCAGAGATTCGACAATCGCATGGGCATTTGCACCACCGTATCCGAACGAATTGATGCTGGCGCGGCGAATTTCCCTAGGCCATTCTCCTAGATCCATTGCAATGCTCATGTTCGCCTTTTCAAGATGAACTGGAGGTTTGCCGAAATTAGTGGAGTCCTTCTTTGCTGGCCCGAAACTCAGGCTAAGGAAGTGGTTGCTTACTTTTGGGATTCAAATTTTTGACACCATAAGTCGGTGGAATTTTGCCTTTGTCTAGAGCTAAAGCCACTTTGATCAACGAAGTGAGTCCACTCGCTGCTTCACTATGGCCAAGATTTGCTTTGACCTTATTGTGCCGATGAAGTTAGACATATAACTTTGATAAGGTGGATTGAAAGCGCGGAGTAATGATGTGTAGAAAGCCTTACCGATCCAATCACCAAAGGCCAATTTCTGGGACCGAAACAGTTCTGCAGTCCATCGACTTCTATAGGGTCTCCGACTGCGGTGCCAGTTCCGTGGCACTCAATATAATCTGTATCGTCGAAGCTCAGGTCAGCACCGGCATATGCCTTGCGTATCACAGCTTCCTGTAATTTGGCACTGGGTAACGTGATTCCAGAAGTCCTTCCATTTCTATATCATTATCAGCTTCTGATCTGGGGGTGGAGCAAAATCTAATGATCAGACTCACGAGTTTATGGCAGTACCACGAACCACGCTCCAAATCTTGTTGCCGTCTCTGAGAGCAGAAGAGAGAGGTTTGAGATATATAGCATTGACAGCTTCGGCTCTCCCGTAGCCATCAGCTGAAGCGTCGAATGTGTGACAAGTGGAGGTCGGCGAGAGTACACCTCCTTTCATGGTCCCAAGATGCTGTTCGGGAGCAGTGATCAAGTTTGCAGCTGCAACAATAGCCCCATCACATTCTCCATTCTTGATTGCATTCACGGCATTATGAAGACAATAGATTGATGAAGAGCAGGCTGTATCGATTGTATAACTGAAATGTTTAAGTATTTGATGGAGAAGCCATGGCATCTGAGATGCCATGTCAAAGGAAGTACGTACCTTGGGCCATGGAGATTGAATACGTGGCTGACGCGATTCGACACTGTATGCGCTTAGCTTTTGTATTGCCGGAATGAAAAATGGGAGCTACACAACAGCAAAACCAGGTGACTTTGCTTTCAGGTAGCTCTAGGAATTCAAACATAAAGCTGTATGGGACTTACTGATAGCTGTGCCCGATCCCGTAGCGTTGTATCGATGCATATAATCAGGATCACGAGCCTGCATGGTCAGGTAATCGACGGTAAAGTTGCCGACATATACCCCTGTGTTGGTTCCGGAGATTTGATCCATTGAGACTCCAGCACTTTCAAAACACTCAAAGACGACCTCTAATAGTTTTCTTTGCTGGGGATCCATGTAGGTAGCCTCTAAGTTGTTGATACCGAAGAAGCTATTCTCGAATTGGCGGACATCCTCTTGCAAGAAATATCCGCCATCTGCGTCCATGACTCCGGCTCGGCTACCATCTGGATGATAGAATGCGTTGATGTTGAAGCGCTCCTTTGGTACCTTGCCTTGAGCAGATTTGTTGCCAGATAAAAATTCCCAAAGGTCTGAGGGACATCGAATGCCTCCAGGTAGACGGCAAGCTAGGGGCGTTAGCAAGTTGGTTCTCTCAGGCTATTGGAGATTTTACCCATCCCCACAATACATATGGGATCTTCTTCTTGGCTGGAATTTGGAGTGTTAGTCCCGCCGGAACTTTTGGCCCCATTCCCATTGGAAGTGTTTATCCCATTGGAATCATTGACACCGTTGGCCCCGTTGACCCCGTTTGAATTATGGAAGCCATTGGTGCCATTGGTCTTTTCTGCCATCTTTCAGTAGGTGTGAGAAGGAGAAGGTAAGGTTGAAAGAGGTATAGGAGCGCGGTGGTCAGGAAATGGCTTCAATCCGGCTGTAGCTTTGATTCTCACAAAGAATTCACCAAAAGATGTGGGTTAAGGACTTAATATATCTGATCATGTTCGGCACTCTACCAAAGTCACAAGCCAAGTAGAACAGCTTAATTTTTATAGAGTATAATATGGCCATACTTGCTCACTTGCTCACTTGCTTATACATACTAGTAAACTAGTAGCTGCTACATGTAAAGGGGAGTAAATCCGCGGACGTGGTACAGCCTCAGTTCATGAAAAGCAGTAATTGCTCTAACGGGGAAACTTTGACGAAATTGTAAGATTGCTTATCTTTTCGTGTCTTGTTACACGAATTATATGAGCTGAAGAATCTTCAATTCCCGGTGGCAATTATGAGGCCCAATGAATGAAACATGAGCAAGCCAAAGCTGCAACACGGCACTTTCACGAGTAAATTCATAGATGCTCTCCAGCGCCATGAGGGAGAAGGGTAGAAGACCGATTGGCGGTGTCCTGTCAGCACCGTGATTTGTGAGTTGTGCAAAACCTCTTTGCCATAATCACCCCTGTGCGAGGCAGTCATCTTTGCATGTATACGGCATATTCTCATCTATCAGATCAAACAGCGGTGAAGCGATAAGCCTTCCAATTGAGACTTCGTTCTGCTGAAGAATTCAATTTCACCCGAGATAGCATATGATAACGCTCACTTACAGAACCACCACTACAAGCTTTCTGAATACTATTGACTTTCGGCCCAAAGTTCTGCACATATCTGAGAGAAGCACTGAGTATGTCGAAGAGACAGAAATACGCTTTGGTCACTGGGTAAATCCCTGGAAACACCGACACTCTGGAATTTGAGCTAACGTGCCTCCAAGCTGTGGCCAAGGTGGTATCGGTGAGGCGCTTGTTCTTGAATACCGTCGGCGTGGTCTCTACGCTATTGCCACCCTTCTTCCACATGAATCCAGCGAGCATCTTGATGACCAGAAAATCACCTGGTTCGAACTGGATGTGACAAAAGAGGATTCCATACTAAGCTTCAGGGAAAAATTACAGGTTGTTACTGGTGGATATCTTGATATCTTGGTCAATAATGCGTGAGTGGATTCGAAAATACGTCTTGAACTGAACTTGTGTGCTGAGTTCATTTCTGCAGTGGAATATGTAAGTCAAGTGTAGCTTTTGTGGAAGTTCACGACTAAGTATTTCCCAGGCTACACGATGACAGCCATTGATACCGATGTTGCATCTGTGAAAAAGATGTTTGATGTTAATATCTTTGGACCTATGCGAATGGTGCATTACCTTCATAGCATGCTGATTGAGTCCGCGGGAACAATCGTCAGTATCGGTTCTATTGGAGGTGTCGTACCATATGTATATGGCTGTAGGTTTTGATCCCTTTTGACATGAACCTTGAGCTCTTGTTGACATGACCCATAGCTTCGTATAATGCTACCAAAGCAGCGCTGCAACATTGGACTAGTACTCTCCGCCTTGAGATGGCGCCCTTCAAGTAAGCTTTCCCGAACTAACACTGCTGAGAACATCATGGTATATAAATGCTGAGCGAAATCATTTCTAGTGTTAAAGTACTCATGGTATGAAAGCCTCCTCTCCACAGTTATGTACCCAAAATGACTAATGTCATCTTCTGAAGATAATTTCCGGAGAGATCGGGACTAATATCCTCAAAAATGACCAAAACCGAGAACTACCAGCTGGTCACTAATATACCCTCTACCTCTACATCACACATATCTAATCAATCCAACAGGCTCATACTTTTCCCCTCTCGCTGCAGAATTCAAACAGCATGTGCAAAGAACACCAAGTATATTAACTCCACCCCATCAAAACTCTCGTCATTCAGAATCTCCTCACTTACAAAAAATCCCAGAAACTACGGATCGCTTTGTGTATGCCGAAAACGTCGTAACACAAAGTTTAAAGTCATCTCCACCAGCCTGGTTTTGGACAGGAAGCGCAACAGGTATCATTCGCTTCTTGGACACTTTTGCGTTTCGTACTATATGGGTAAAGCCACCAATGACTTGGTCAAGGGAAACTAGCTGACTGTGTCAAAGGATTATATCTTCTGGTCTGACTTCAAATTTGGGAAACTTCAGAAGGCTCATGCGCTGAAGAAAGCTGTCGCGTAACATGGTGGTGTTGTGATCTAAGTCTTTATCAAGACTTTGCTATAGATACTTCAAATACTCTACATCAACTATAACACTGTTCTTAAACTAGCTCACACCCTTCTTCGATTGTCTTCTTATTACCATCCTAACTTTCAGTGTCCCCTTCCAATCTAGCAGGTAGTAGAATAGTTCTATCCTCGATTCTAGAATTTAAACCCACTTCTGCCGATCTAGATATATCTAAAGTTTCGTACGAGTATCAAATCAAATCACGGACTGGAGAAACTTCAATAACTGATTTTTAGTCGAATAAAGACCAACGTATAGAAACTAGAAGTTGGAATAACCTCAAATGGCACGGACCACCCACTTATCGAGCCTAGCGCCTGACGTGATAGAACACAGATTTATCCATCTTAGACACGTTGTCCTACTTAGTTCTGTGATCAAGACTACTTTCCTGTACTTTGTTCACATAGAGTAATAAAAAAGTTATGGCAATATCAACATTGATTTTCTCGCCTATATAATGTATTTTTTCCACCTAGTGACACATATTCCATCCCGCAAGCAGCTTTACTTCCCGAGTACATCTCTCACAAACTCCTCAATGTACTTATTTGCCTCCTCAGGAAAATGTGTCAAGACCCAATGCGACGATCCAGGTATAACTTCCTTCTTCAGCCCCGAAGCGAAAAACACCTCTTGGCCCTCAAGCATGGCAGGGGGCAACGCAGGGTCCTCACCAGCCATGACAATCATACCCGGCATCTGGAACTTGAAAGCAGGCATTTGTGCCAGCAGTGGGAGCTCTTCCTCGCTGTTTATTGACATGGTGCGGTACCAGTTCATCAGGCCATGCAGACCGTTTCGGGAATATTCTTGAACTGGGTTGGTGTAAAGGTTGTTAGTTATGTGTGATGGATCGATTTGAGATGGATAAATTACCATAATGATCAAGCATCTCGGTGCTCATAAGAGGCGTAGAAGTAATCTTCTCGAGTCTTTCCCCGATGATGCCAGTAGAGACTTCAAACCCAGGCAATCCATCAGGAGTAACACCTCCAAACATACTACACAAGAACCCCCTCAGCGTAACCTCTGACTCCCCAGCCAAAGTCTCAGCCACGGGGCTAGCAAGCTGTAACTGATACTTAAAGTCCGGGAGTTCTTCGACAAACTGTTCCAACGTAATGACAGTGGATCGCGGTGGGAAGAACGGAATGCAGAACGTGAATACACCGCGGATGAGTTCGGGGTAGTATAGAGCTGTACGCCATGCAAGAAAGGCTCCCCAATCATGGCCGCCCAAGATGACGGGCTCGCTAGTTACCTCGCGGATGATGTGCGCGATATGGCCTGCAGTTTTCTTCATGGAATACTCTTGAGGCGATGAGGGTGCAGAGGTGCGACCATATCCGAGCATATCTGGGATGACTACTTGGAGACCCAAGGAGAGCAGCTTGGGCACTTGGAAACGCCAGCCCATTCCTAGGTCGGGCCTGTAAGGGGGAAAGAGTTAGAGATACCGATATCTTAGGGATGGAGCTGCTCACCAGCCATGGAGAAGTATAACAGTAGCGATGGCTTCGCCTTCAGGCTTTGCTAGCATGTAGTGATATGTGATATCATCTTCAATCGTAGTATATTTATGCTCGACTCTAGAATCATCTGGAATGAGGGGATTCAGAGCCATCTTTTCACCGATATGTTTACTTAGTGACGGAATAGAGAATTTTCGTCCAAAGGAAATCGTAGTAAGAAGGTCAGAGTCCAGAGAAAAACACGGAATTGACAGACCCTCGAAACAGGATTCTGAAAGTCAAAAGATACTTCACTTCACCGCTGTTTCAATGCTCGGCAGTTTCTTGGAGTAAGATAGGAGGCTTGAAGTTACCAGGGGGAGCGTGGTTCTACCATTCTACACGTACACTTTCGCAACTGCCAATACAGTCAAAACTTGAAGCTCTCAATTACCGGCATCAAAGCAAACATCCCGTCCGGCAATCTCCTGTCAGCTTACTATACATCTAAACCCATTCATTCATTTGAACCGGAATCCGAAAGGCTGCAGCCAGCGTACAATTAGTTGTACACAACTCGTATCGACGATCGCCTATCCCTATACCTGTACCACCCGAGCCTCGAAACCCCTCCATCCCTCACTCTCGGAACAAAAGCCCCGCACGAGGACCTTGGCAGCGTGATTGGGCTTCTTCTAATCATTGTGTAGCATAAGCGCCAGCGCTCCGATCCGTCAGCCACATACATGCATATGTGAAATGCTCATGTGCTTATTAGATGGCTGTATCTACGCCTGTACGACCATCATGTCAGATTCTAGGCTCCGGCAACACAAAATTGACAACCGTACAATGATAGTAATCATCTGCGTACTTACGTATGCGCCCGATTTTCCTGTAATAGATGATGCACCTAAGATCCTACCATGTCCGTAGCACCGCATATGCACAACACCATAAGAATCAGATATTCGTTTCAGACTTCCTTGTTTAAAGTAGAAGGCTTGATGGCGTCAGCTGAAGACTTACCTTGTGTTTTCTGTTACTGTCAGTCGTGTTGATGCAAGACAAAGTGCATTGCAGTTGCGGTAATGCTGGATTGTTTGCTTTTGAAAACGCGCGTGGGAAATCTGACATACCTTATCTTGTAAGGATGTCTTGTCTTTCTGCTGGCTCAGCTTATTCAAGGCTCTACACGTCCGTTGGTCTGGCCCTTGACTGTAGAATGCGCATGCATAATCTTCTTGCTACTTCTCCAGTATACTCTTGTGGTTGGCTTACGCGGGGAATTCTAGACTTCAGAAAAGCTCAAATGCGATATTTTTCTTTTCTCGCGGAAAATCAGATGCATAAGCTTGGTGTTTTTGGAATCCATACTCGTTTCAGTTGGTGTAGCTACTATAGACGTTGTCTGACTTACTAGTAAGACTTTTAGTACGCGCCAAATCCCGGCCCGACCCTAGCTTACATCGTTATCCCCCGCCCCTCTAATAAAGGTTACTGATCCTTCGCCCCACCGCGCTGAACAGGGGATGTAAGCAAATGTTATCACTGCATCTAGGGCCTAGTAGGACCTTACAAGGACTTTACAAGCACCCCGCTCGTGAATACTAGGTCATTTGCTAGGGCAACTAGCTATTCAGTTCTATAGGATCCTACGTTTTATAGAGTGAACCTATAATTTAACCTTTATTAAGGTGGGGAGGGGGGGGGGAGTATAGCTTAGACCTATAATTATTAGCGGACATATTCCGTGCTAATCTGGGTAAAATCCGTATATCAGTCTATAGTCGAGGATACCCAAAGCTCGCAAATTATACCCTATCTTCCGCATTAAGACACAACTACTATAATACACTTATAATTTTATTCTGATTGATCTATTAATTATTTAAGCATCCAATAGACCATATGCAATTTTTACGAGTAATTTTAATTAAGTGGTGCAAAAGTTATATAATATGGAAAAAGTAGGTCAAGCCGTATAAGTATTAAAAAAGGGCTACTAAATGCGAAATGTTTTATGATAAATCACATCATATGATAGTATAACTACATCTTAACTAGAAGTTTCTTACACTTTAAGCCCTTAGTTACATCTATTATAACTATATTTAATAGTATATACTAGATATACTAAATCTATTAGAGTAAGAAGAAGATATCTATTAGTCGAAGCCTATGTAGGTCAGGTGATAAAGTGAGTATAGGTAAAGTAGGCCCTAGCACGGTCTACATTTTAGCGTGGGACTATACTTTTTAGCATACTATTATGCAAGGCTATAGATTTAGCCCTACTAAATGTAAAATGTTTTTTTGAAATTTTTACTAGAAGTTAGAACTTCATAGCGATACTACTTAAATACAATTCGTAGGAGGTTATAGTGTTTTAAATCGTCTATTTAGTCTATTTAATCAGATGGAATAATTTAGTATTAGTTGTAGTAGAGATTATAAAAGTTGTTGGGGCTATTTGTAGGCTTTAGGTGTCCTCGACTGTACCTCTACCAATAAATACATATATCCAGAGATCACATAAACCGAGAACATAATCTACTATACAACGGCGCATAATCCCAAAATCGAGTTTATACTCTGAGATAATCTATATAGCGCCAAATCATGATTTTTCGCCCTTTACAGCAGTAGTAGCACCCTTTTGCAGGCCCCTAATGTCCAGCTGCTTTTATAAGGATTAATCATTTGAAATGATATTCAAATGCGCTTGTAAAAGGCATCATCATAGCGCTAGAGAGGAGTGCGCTACGAAATGCGCTGCTACCTATGCTGAAGATATACTGCCGATATACTACCTATGCTGAAGATGCGCTGAATATACGCCAAGATACGCTAAAGGGAGCGCTGGAAAACGCGGGGACTTGATAGTAAAGGGGGGTGCGACGCACCTTTCCAATCATCGCATCGTATAGTCTGTGAGAGTTTTTAAGATTATACGCTTAAATTATGTTTGCTAATATGGGCCTTGATGATACAAATCAAATATAATTTGTTCTCAGATTTATATCAGCGGCGTAATCACTTCTCACTTCTCACAAGCCGATAGCTTATGAGCCTTGATACTAGATTAGTAATTATACCGCATGCATTTTTCATAATATAGAAAGGAGTAAGGGTATTATAAGCTGCAAAGCTGACCTCTAAACTCACGTCCCCGCTCTAAGGCCAAAGTCTCCTATAATTATAGATACCCAATTATCCCGATATAAGTAACGTGACTTTCGTATTGCAGGGCGAAGGGGGAGGCAGGTAGTCCTAGTCTCCAAGTACAAACCGAGGGGGGAAACAGCACAGCTGTTTTCGTACGAACTTGCAGAAAAGGTGTAGTAATCAACGGTCTTTACCCTAACCTTTTCAGCATTTCTGAAAGCGTAGATGGTGGTCTGTCTATGTTGCATTTTACCACTCCCTCACGAAACACAACACAACACACAGATAGATGAAAAGAAAAGTCTATATCTATATCCTATCTATTTAATACCTACTTACCATTATCTTGAACTGGCTGAGTCCAAGGGTCTAGATCGTGCTAATGCTGCTGATCAGACGCTGACTTGGGATTCTACGGAGTATATAAGCTCAGTGGTTGATTCAGTTTGATAGTAACTCTGCAAATTCCATTATAGTAAGCACGTGCACAAGCGGAGAGTAATACCGAGCAAATTTCTTCTTTTGTGTTATATGACATAGTCTTGTGCAAGAGTAGGAAGAGAGAAGGTCCTGCAAAAAAGCTGCAACAGGGAAAGGAAATCATAACTTTTCAGGATGATCGTCCATTCCAAGCAAATTAAGTAACCCATAGCAAGACAAGCAGAGGAAGAGTACAAATCTACATGCTCTGTCTGATTTCATCATCATCTACCAAGGGATCTCATTGCCGTCAATCGCATTGATGAATTTGCCAGAGTAATTATCGCGAGTAGCTTCCTCGAGCTATAAGGATGGTTGTTAGCAAGAACTTCCTACAGATCCAATATGGGCTGCCACTTACTTTCTTGACCAAGTTCGAGACACTCTCGTCGATGGTGGTAGGTGCTTGTTCCATGCCGATCTTACGAGCGATCCAGTTACCCGGACCAGTTTGGACGAGGCTATCTCTCTGTTAGGGTCCGTATTCAGATTGTAGAAGGGGGAAATTACCCAGGGTGGAAAGCGACTGTAATGAGCCATGGCTGACTGCAGTGGATTGCACTACATGGATTGTTAGAATGACTTGCAAAGGCACGGACAGATAGAGCAAAGACTTACCGGGTCAACCAGTTCAAAGCAGCTTTGGAAGCACCATACGCAACAGTAATATGAGTACCCAGAGTACCCATCATACCAATGGAACCGCTGATAGAGCTGATGGCAGCCCACTTTGGAGCCTTGGACTTCTGGAGCAGTGGCTTGAGAGTCTGGAACAGGACAAAGGGACCGACGGCGTTGGTCTGGAAGCTGGAGAGCAAGTCCTTGACGGGGACGTCGTCCATAGGGAGGACGGGAGGACTGCCTCCTGCATTGGCATAGACGATATCGATGTGTTTGACACCCGCTGCCTCAATGGCGACCAATGCCTTTGCTGGGTCATCGGGAGAGGTGCTTTCGATATGGACGAGAAGGAGACTGGAACCGCTGGCTGGCTTGAATGACTTCAACTCTGCTACAGAGGGGGTGGTGTCATCACGGACGCTTCCGATGACGGTGTGGTTTGGCTTTGAAAGGTAGTGTTCGGCCAGTGCCTTTCCAATTCCTAGATCACGTTTTAGCTTTGGGTATCGTGACTTGTTTAGCTGTCTATGTACCTGAGCTGGTTCCGGAGATGAAGACTACGGTTTGTTCGGCCATGATGACAAAGGATTATTTTTCTGGGAGGTGGTGTGTTGGGATGCAGATAGAGCGTTGCTGCGTTGTGCTGAGTGTTGTATGTGGAGTGTACTTGGAAGGCGAAATGTTTGGATCGAAAGATGCAGAAGATAAGGTGCGTGGGGGCTTGAGTGAAGAGGTGAAAGGCGTGAGTGATGCAGCTTCCAATTCGTAGAAGGGATAGTTTATCCTTATACTCTGTTTTGTCTCGGATTGGATTTCAAATGGCGATGGCAGGTACAAACAACAAACCCCGCTAACTGTTTTAGTATTAGGCTAATTGAACATCTCCCGCTATTCTACGTATATCGGTTGAATGTTGATACCATTGAAAGTAATATTGCACCGTAATTATTATTCAGCGGATTGTATCCTTCCGATCTACCTAAGAAGTCCTTGCTACCCGGGCAATGGATTAAGCCGAAAGACTTCAGCTGGCGCAAGGTTGATAATCATACCATATCCGTGCGTGTGAGTCGGGGCTGGGAGAACATGAAAGTGCGGGAACTAGTCGTGAAACCTTCTTACTTGACGAAGAAGGACGAATGCGTAAAAGCTACCCAGGTACCACAAAGAAACGGGATGCAGTCAGCAAGTAAGATACGCTGTTGGTTCTAGGGATGTGTTTGAGATGCAACAGTCAGCGGGAGGATCCTTTCTCCATGGACTTCTCGGATATTGTACAGCTTTTGCCCTGTGTAACCGGAGAAGTGGTCAACGAAAGCCCGTGTACCAATCAATGGCTAAGCGAAGAATGCTGCAAAATGGCCTGTGCGTAAGTACCTAGGTATTTTCAACATATCCATATTATTTCCGTCGGAAATCATTTCAGCCTGATTTCAGGACTTGTTTTCAGGCCAAAGATTTCCGGGTTTGATTCATTCCTGGTCTTACGGAGGTACAACCCAAAAGTATCGTCAGGGATCAGTTACAGGGGTGCGTTTGGTGGCGTTTTTATGGTTAGCGAGGCGGCAGCCAATCAATATACCTCAAGGACAGGAGACCCCTGGTCATAATACATTTGACCTGTACCTCCATCCTAACCTCCGTACAGTACGTCCGTATACATTGACTTGGAAAGTTTAAAGGCTTACCAGATGCACGCAAAATGCTTCTTCACACACCGCCGGTCACCGTCTAGACGCGCTGAAAATAGTATGTGGATCTGTGGAGTGATATAAGTTCGGATTGCGATGTTTACCGATTACTCGAACACAGACGCCGCGATGTATCATGTATGCCAAAGACATGGCAATCGAGTTGAAGTAAGCTCTACCACATATAAGCACCCCCAATCCCATACGCCCTCCCAGTGTCACACCAGCAAGTTAACTCCCTAAATCCTCCATCATTCAACCCACCGCATACCCCATTTCACACCAATGGCCGACCCCAAATTCCGAGTCATAATCGTCGGCGCCGGGCCCGTAGGCCTCTATCTCGCCCACGCCCTCAGCCTAGCCTCAATCCCCTTCATCGTGCTAGAACAGCAATCCTCCGTCACAAAATTCGACGGCCAATTGATATTCACGTGGCCGCAGACGGTGCGGCTGCTGGATCAGCTGGGCTTGTATGAGGAGGTCAAGAAGGTCGGCGTGGAGATTAGTGCGAAGAAGAGGGTGTATGGGGGGGATGGGCATGTGATGACTACCACGCGTTTCTGGCAGGATATGAAAAAGAAGTACGTACGGTATTTCCAGATCTTTTACATCGTCTACTCTGTCTACGATGCATGGGCATGGGTTCAACTTGACTGATGGTGTTCAATGCATATAGTCACGCATATCCATTCCTCCTCGTCCCCCGCGGCAAACTCGTCCAGATCCTCCACTCGAACCTCCCCCAGAAAGAAACTCGAGTTCGCTACGCCGCCAAAGTCCTCGACATAACCCACCACGCCCACGGCGTCGCCGTGCACCTGTCAAACGGCGCCACAGAGCACGGCTCCATCGTCATCGGCGCCGACGGCGTACACTCGCAAACGCGACAAAAAATGCACGACTCAGCCATCTCATCCGGCCTCACCCCATCAATCGACAGTAACCCCATGGCCGCCTCCTTCCACGGCATATTCGGCTCCGCCTCCAACACGCAGCTGCAGCTGCAACAAGGCATCGTTTTCGAATCCCGCGGCGCAGGAACAGTAATCCAATGCGTAGCCACACCCTCCCTCATCTACTACGTCACGCTCAAAGCCCTCGATACTCCCATCTCAAGCACGCAACGCACGCAGTACACGGCAAAACAAATGGAGGAGTATGCGCAGGAAATCGGCGACGTGGCCATATGCCCCGACTACAAGTTTCGCGATCTCTGGCTGTATGCCGATAAAACCCAAGCGCGGAAATTAAACCAGGAAGAAGGGATACTGAAAACCTGGTCCTGGGGTCGTATTGTGCTGGTCGGTGATGCGGTGCATAAAACTACTAGTATCAACGGCCTTGGCTTAACATGCGGTCTACATTCCGCAGCTGCTCTCGCCAACGAAATCACCAAGATTCCTGGCGCGAGCCAAGGTCTCGATGTAGATATTGAAGATATCAGAAATGCGTTTCAGCGCTATCAGGGTGAGAGAGAAGGCGAGGCGAGACAGATCTGGAGCGATGGATATAAAATCATACGTGATGTGACGAGCAAGAGATGGATCAGTCGGTTCTGGGATGAGTGGGTTTTGCCGTGGATTGATATCGAGAAGTTTTGGGGTGGGAAGTTGGTGAGTTGGTTTCTGATTAGACATGGGCAGATTTTGGGGTTTGTGCCGTTTATGGGGGAGGAGGGGGATGTGGAGTGGGCTAGGAAGGCTACTATTAAAGTTTGATGGAGAAGTACTGGTTTTGTTGTTGAAGGACTCGCTACGTGCTTGATTTTACATGATTGGCTAGGACTTTGTAACTAAACAGGCTAACAGACCAATCCTTCTTCACTCTCTAAAATATTCCACTATACTATTCAAAACCCCTATTCATCTCCCCTGATCATCTTCATCTCAAGGCAATCCAAGCCTCCTCACTCTCCCCATCATAACCCATCATACCCCAACCCCCCCCTCCCACCTCCCAAAAACCCAAGATTCCGATCAAATAACACAGTGAGAACCACAACAAGTGAAATTCCTCTCCTCTTCAAGAAGCCATATATAATTATACAAAAACTTGCCCGTATATCTTAGGTTATCTACCGTAGTAGTAGCAATAAAGTAGAGTTTGCACTATTAGTAGATAAATAGAATGATAGAGGAGTAGAAGGAAGTAAGGAAGGGGTAGGGGAGGGGGGTAGGGGGTGTAAAATAGCTTCGTTTTTTTGCGATGGGGGATTGGCGAGTGAAAAGGGAAAAGGGAAAAGTAAGGGTCGAAGTAGGGGGTTGTGTATAAAGGGTTGTAGATGAATCGCTGATTTGTTGATGGATCTTAGAGTCGGTGAGGGAATAGGAATAGAGATGAGGGGAATGCGCAACGTGTTAACTACTGGCGGAGTTCAGCTCCGCTGTATGGTTCTAGGTATGTTGAAAACGACGAATGAATAAACGATCGCAAAATCACCAACATCACAACAGCAAAGCATATAAATGGTTGTAATGGGGACAGTGAGGGTGTATTGAGAGGAAGAAAAGCAAACTGGCGTTTATAAGTTCCGTAAAGTGCTAAATAACAAATGTAACACCACTCCATTGCGCAAGCACGTAATGGCAAGCCCGTATCATCCCAAGCAATGCAAGCAAATAGTCTCTTGGTATAACCGAATCATTCCCGACGCCTTGTATGAACCTAAGAACCATGAAGTTGTGATTTATTTCCGAAATCTCTCAAAGCAAAAGTGTGGAGTTAATGGCCTAGATCTTTGATGATTTCAGCGACATGTGCGAATGCCAGATCATCCATTGTTTCTTGCCACAGCTGGCTGGCGATTTTCTGGCCTTGGGGCTTGTATATAATGGGTGCCATTCTGTTTGTGAAGATTGGTTAGTTGGTGGTTTTCGCAATAGAGGTTTTGGGTTTCAAGACTTACGGTTGGATCTTTCCGTCTTCCAAGAACTGGCCGTGGGAGTCCATGCCATGTTTAACAGCAGCATCGGTGATGTTGCGAGCACCGACGTCGGTTGAGCGACCGAGAATACGTTTGATGATGCTGAAGATGAAGCCGATCATAGTGCCGTCACTTCCTCTGTTCAACTCTGTTCCGTGACATAGACCTGGGCTGGCGGTGTTGACAATAGCGACGGATGCCGGTACGTGCTTGGCTAACTCGGCAAGGAAGAACTGGCCGAGCAGTTTGGAGGTGAAGTAGCGGTCTTGGGGATCAAAGTATTTCGGGTCGTTGAAAGATGGTAAGAGAGGAACATCATTCTGCTCGGGGAATTTGGCCATCGAGGACGCGTCAGATCCGGTGATTACTAAACGACCTGGCTGCAGCGGGGTGTTCTTGGATTGGAGAACGGGAAGCAGCAGAACGGTCAGGAGAACGAGGGAGAGATAGTTGACTTGCACAACCTCCTCGTGGCCCGTAGTGGGGTTCAATTCAAAGTCCATCTTCTGAATACCCGCATTGTGAACAAAGACGTCCAGGCGATCCAAAGTCTTGCAACGCTCGACAAGCGCAATAATCGAATCGTAGTTTGAGAATTCCACATTCCAGACTTCAATGCTTTGCTTTGCGGCGCGTCGGCCGGCCAAGAGGTTCTCCTTGGCTGCCTCGCCTTTGCTCGTCGTGCGCACAGCAAGAATCAGCCTGCTTACGCCGACATCGAGGAGCTGGCGAGCGATTTCCAACCCGATGCCGGTGTTGGAGCCGGTGACAATGACGGTTTTGCCTGTCATGTCGACATCGCGGATTGTGTAGACTGGTGGAGAGACGAAGAGTTGGCGTTTCAAGAGTTGGCGCTGAGATGCGCGCTTCTCGGGCGTAATGTCGAAGTGTGCGGTGCTCATGTCTGCGGCTCGGAGAAGAACAGTTGTTGGAAGATGGTCTGTGAGGTAAAGGCAGAGGGGGGAAGGGCTTCAAAGTCAAGACACAGTAGGTATGTGGTAGTCAGTTGAGGCTTTGGTAGAAGACGATGAAGTGGTTTTGAATTGCATGTTATGCTGCCTCAAGTACAGGTAATGAGTAGAAGGACGGTCGGCGACGGGATGACTGAGAGTTCTTTGTGAGGACTGCGGGAGAATACACCGAGACCGACCCCTTACTTCTTTGTCATGACTGCGAACGAATGTACCACGGGAAGTCAGGGACTGCTTACAAATATTGCGGCTGAAAATGCTCCTTTACGGTATGGACATTGGAGTCCCTCCGCAGAAGCATCACATGTAATTACCGTAGATACCAACTACATTACTGTAAACTCCTCTCCGCGGAGAGGGAGATAAGGTTTACCCGAGTACCAGGTATAGCCTGACTCAGCCTGACTGCATCCACAATAACGCCTAGTAGGGCTGTCAAGGCTGCATTAGTCGGCACTAAGTTGCCCCGCCCCCGCCCCCGCCGCTCCCCTGCGCATCGTCCCGACATGTTGTACAGGATGCACGGCATTTATGGTTAACCCATTGCCGACACGATCAGCAGCCGCACCCTGGGTATAGGATATGCGATTAAGCTTAATCATACTGGAGTAGAATACAATATTATGATTGATTGGACGAGAATATAGTATGATTATTAATTAAACCTGGCGTCTTCTTATAGGTATGCACTAGTAGATAGGCTATATCTATCTTATAATAAATTCGGTGAATAATAAGATAACGTCAAAATAAACTATTAAAGCTAACCGTTTTAGCGTATAATTTTAGTATCTTTAAGCGCTTAGTATGATATAATCACTATGCCTATATAGGTAAACAGCTTAACGTTTAGCATTTAATATAAATATACTAGTATAGAAATTCTAATTGATTAACTAGACCAAAGTGCATTTGATTAGATTGGATAATCCTATCTCAATCAAGTAAGAATCGCATCCCTACCCGGCCGTCAGCTTACGATGCGCCACCATTCAAACCACGATCAGTACTCCATTATTTCCATAAAATGCTGATAATTTACCCACCGTGAAAGAATCTCACTCTTTCACACATCACCCGCAAACAACATGGATATCACCGGTTGCGCATTTGTGATTGGAGGCTGGTACCCCTGTGCTCCCACTCCCGCTCCCGCACCACCCCCGGCTAATGTTTCTCAGCTAGTGGCATCGGACGCAGCTGTGCCATCGCCTTTGCCAAGTTCGGAGCGCGCAGTCTCACGCTTGCCGATCTCAATCTCGAGGCTGCCCAAGCCGTCGCCAAAGAATGCCAATCACAGTCCACCAATCCCGACTTCCGTGCCGAAAGCGTCGTGGTTGACGTTACACAAGAGGCATCGGTTCAGGCTGCTATGGCTCATGCAGTCAAGACGTTTGGCCGCATTGATTACTGCGTGAATAGCGCTGGTGTAAGCTTATTCTGACTTCTTATTCTCCGGAATGATTGCGAGCGAGTATGGAGAGAGATGTTTCAGCTAATCCCATTCGGATACTGCAGGTGGGGGTCAAGAATGCGAGTGAGACGGCCGAAGCGGATATCGAGGAATTCAAGAACATGCTCGAGGTCAACGCCGCGGGGACCTTCATTGTGACACGCACCATGTCAGCAATCATGAAAGAGCAGGAATCGCGCCCCGTCGATGCAATTTCGCCCGGGCGTGGGAGCACTCGCGGTAGCATTGTTAATCTGGGATCAGCATCTTCCTTTGTGGCTACGCCCAAGATGATCCAATACACTGCATCCAAGCACGCAGTCATCGGCATCACCAAGAACGCAGGTAAGCAAAGCACTGCCAAAGAAGCAAATACAACTGCAACTGCTCCCTCACAGCAACTGTGCTTTTGAACTGACCGGCTCTCTCGTAGCACTGGATAATGCAGCTTATGGTATACGAGTCAATAGCGTCTGTCCATCCTGGGTCGACACACCCATGATACGCAAAGCGATGGATGATATTCCTGCACTTGGCAAGATGATTGACTCGGCCGTACCTCTCGGACGCATAGCTCTGGCTGAAGAAGTCGCAGATGCTGTCATGTTCTTTTGTAGCCCGAGATCGAGTTACGCAACTGGCTGTAACTTTATCCTTGACGGTGGCACGACTTTGAGTAGCAATATCTAACGCGTTTCGTTATCAAGGGAGGTTTACTAAATATAAGCTTACAGATTACTGAAACAAGAATCAAATGTCAGGATTGAGAGTGCAGTTGATGTAGATGCACTTGCGGACTGATAAAGAAGTCAGTATACAAGAGGTCAATTCCCCCGCTTATTTTCATTGGCTCGCTTAATGTTTAAGGGGGGCGCATCAGCACTACACCTTGTAACTACACTTATCAGTACCTATAAAATAGCCTATTGGTACAAACAAAAGCAAGAGATAGCAAAATCCACACATGTACATGTAACTAGACCAAACCTCACCAATCAACAACGTCAGAAC